>PVKP010011000.1:0-62512 GCA_004027715.1 Plecturocebus donacophilus
AGCTACTAAAACTTTTTCCAGTGTCGTGAGAAAATATTCATAGCAGAAGCAGAGGAAGTAGGAAAGAATTACAGAAATTTGAAGATTAGTTTTTGCTGTGAAAGAGAAGACAGAATCACTAATCAAAGAGACAGTTTCACATATATTCTGCAGAGGAAGTATTGTTTTAACACTATTTTTTCAGCTATATATGAAACACACGGATTTTAATTTATATCAAAATGTCATATAAAAGGAAACATTCATCTTTAGAACATTTGCAAGTAAGCTTCCCATCTGTAAACTACCAATTATGATTTATCAAAGTGTCCAAGTACAGAGAAAAGTTTAGTTTTTCAGTATGTAAAAAGGCTTTTAAAGCATTTTAGTTTACTTAATATTTAATAAAGTAAATAAAAGTTTATCTACACTTTCTATTTACATGAAATATAGATCAAGGTAGAAAATCCACAAATCTAAAAAAGCAGAAACATTTTACTTGGAACAATTAGATACATATCCCCATAAATGTATAATTGATAAACACCGTAAGGATCTTAATGTGAGAATATTGATGAATAGACAGGAGATAATGGAGAACTCACCTAAGAAAAGATTTCGACTGTAAGAGGAAACAGTGCCCAATACCTGTGCTTAAGCAGAATGGAGCAGGACAAACTGAGGTAAACGTAGATACGTTCATATAGGTGGAAGCAGAAATTGAGAACATATCACATTTTCTCTGTGAAGAGAAAGGATGGTTCTTTGGCTGGGAGCTGGGAGGCTGAGTTCAAGTTTGAAAATATGTGGAGAAGAATTGACACTTTTAATATAATGTGGAAAGAAATGGTCAACAAGAAATTCTGAACAAGATTGACTTTGAGTGTTGATGATTAGAAAGTAATGTTGATAACAAAAAATGAGATGCTTAAAGAACCCTATGAATTTAGAAATACCATGAACTGGAACTCTCACTGAAGCACAGAAATGACCATAGCTAGGAAAGCAAGTTGTACTAAGAGAGTGTAATAACTGAATTAGCACTTCTGTAATAGAGATAATTTATATTTATAACAAAATTCATAATTTGAGAGATACGAATGTGTGGTGGGGAAGAGGACAAATTCTTCAGAGATGAGTATGTTAAGCATAGAGGATTCGTGTGTTATGAAGGATGGCAATGACAGGATTGAGATGAAGCTATGTTAGTGAACCAATTGCCAGAAGTTAGATGATGGCAATAAGAAGGCAGTGAGAAGTGTATAGTGACACATCATGAATCTCAAATGAGTTTAGTGTGTGTGTGTGTGTGTATGAGACAGAGAGAGAGAGAGAAAGAGAGTGTGTGTGTGTTTGTGTGTGTGCATGTGTGTGTAGGTGAGTTGGAGCCATGTCCCACCAAATCTTATGTCAAATTGTTGGACATGGGACTGGATCGTGGAGGCAGAGTTCTCATCAATGGCTTAACACCATCCCTTCTAGGTACTGTCTGGTGAATGAGTTCTCACGAGATCTGGTTGTTAACATGTGTGTGACTCCTCCCCTACCACCTTGCTCCTGCTCCAGCCGTGTAAGATGTGCCTGCTTCCCCTTTGTCTTCCACCATAATTGTAAGTTTCCTGAGGTCTCTCAAGAAGCCTAAGCTGCTGTGCTTCCTATACAGCCCACAGAACTGTGAGCCAATTAGTCCTTTTTTTTTTTTTTAAATAAATTACCCAGTCTCAGGTATTTCTTTGTAGGAATTTTAGAACAAACCAATACAGTGTGTGCATGTGTTTGTTTGTTTGTTTTTGTCAGTTTTACAAGAGAATGGGTGTCTTATTGCTAGAAGTGCCACTGGAGTTTAGGGAGTTCATCCAGGGGTAGGTGTGTGAGAAAATAAGCAGCTAGAATTAAGAGGGAAACAGTGAAGGTGATATCTTCAGATGAGAGTCAAGCTTCATTTACAGCAAGGAATGTAAAGTTGAAGATGGAGTGTTTTTGGTTATTCTATAGGGATAGTTGTAGAAAATACTGTGGTAAAGTTTTGAAGATGAAGATACACTAGAGAGCTGAGTCCAGAAAAAGGAAGTTCAGAACATAGAGAAGAACAGTATTGTAGATGATAGAAGATCGTGTTTCCTTGTACATGAGGCATTGACCGATATAAACAGAAAAGAGAGCAATGGCGGATGGAGAAACCTTTTGAGCAGGGTGGTGTCAGAGTGTCGGGACTTGACAGTTTGCCTCTTTCAGCTGGAATGACCCTCCCCAGTGGTTTCCAACTATGACTCTAACATACAGCTGGGGTGAAAATGGTTAGAGAAATCACCACCTTTATAAATTAATACATTGCCATGTATATTTACATATCAATCTCTGCCAAGTATTTTTAGCATGAATCATTGCAAGAGTATAATAAAATTTTTGTATATTGACACAATTGATTTTCTGCACCTGCAAATCTAATGTCCAATATTTAAATTACTATGTTTTCACCAAGGCCATTACATTATGAGATTTAGACCCTAATAGCCAAAGAGCCAACTTTGGAGGAAAAATCATATTATCTTCTCATGTCGTTTAAATTGAAACACATTCAAAAATTTTTATCATACATGAAAAAAATCAACTTGTTAATTATTGTCATAGTAAGATAGGGTATTTGCTTTCTTAACGAATGGCTTATATCTTAATTTTCTGAACTGTTAAGAGTATACAAACAATTGCCCATTTTTTACAGAACTGTATATTCTGCCAACTATCATTGAATTCATTTTCCTAAAGTAGAATCAATTATATAAGACCTTTGAAAAACAGAGGAAATGATATAGTTTACCTATGTCTGAACCCAAATCTCATCTTGAATTGTAGCTCCCATAATCCCCACATGTCATGGGAGGGACCTGGTGGGAGGTAATTGACTCATGAGAGGGAGTTGTCCCATGTTGTTCTTGTGATAGTGAATAAGTCTCATGAGATATGATGGTTTTATAAAGGGCAGTTCCCTGCACACGCTCTCTTGCCTGCTGCCATGTAAGAAGTGTCTTGCCTCCCTTACCTTCTGCCATCATGGTGAGGCCTCCACAGCCATATGGAACCATGAATTCATTAAGTATCTTTTTTTTAAAAATAAATTACCCTGTCTCAGGTATGTCTTTATTAACAGTGTGAGAACAGACTAATACAGGCATGAAATGTGACTCCTGGGTTTCTTTGACTGTTCCTTTTGCTCACTCTGTCAACATGTATTTTTCTGGAATGCTTTCTAGATATTAGTTACTGAATTAGACCAAATCTCTGACCTTGGGGAGTTCAGGAGTTGATTGTGTTTAATTTTCCCATCATTCTGGTGATCCTGCAGAGGGCACACTTCAGTTTCTAGATTCCATTTTAAATATTGATTTTCCAGCAGTTTAAACAAAGGTCGTCCTAGGAATAGAATCTTTATTTTGTAACAATTGTTTAATTAATTAATTAGTTATTTTTTTCAAACACAAGTGCCAAACCCCCCGGCCTTCATTCACACAGTTTCATTTAAACAGATTTTCTTCTTTTCTCAGACTTGAATTTAGCTGGTGACTTGACAGTTGAACAGCTGTTCACTTCCATTTCCATAAGTCTGTATGTTTTGAAAAAGAAGATTAACATACTTTCTTTTCTGTTCAGGTCCAACAAAAACAAGGGCAGTTAAACCTAAACCATTTGTCTAAGAGAAAGGGGATGGAATTATTTTCATCTTTTGTATTGTGCCCTTTCATATAAATCCCCCTCACTCCACACACACTCACCTATGGTTCTCAAAAGAAGCCAAAACTTAATTTTTCATGGGAATTTGCAGAAATACATGTAATGAAAAGAATATTGTTTATGCAACATCAGGACTTTCTAGATTTGTCTGTCTTTGCCAACAGCTTTTAAGAACATTCACTTAAGGCAATCTAGATAGTTGTCTCTATTGGAGAAAACCTCCACAAAAAGAAGAAAAAGGTAGAAATGCCTTGGTGTTGTCATTAACACTTTGAAATAGAGATCCAGGATGTTTTAGGTTAATTTCAGAGACCCTAATAAAACACGTATGCACATATTCTTTATTTGAACCATCCATTCAGTATTCTTTTTTTGTGTGTAAACCTGGTGTCAATTCAAGTGGAATGTTCAGATGATTTGCCAGTGGCATCGTTAAACAAAACACAGTCTTGTAATGTAGATAAGGAGAAAAATATCAGTGAATTTTGCTTTGTTGGTAATCTGTTGAAAGGAAAAGAATAAGAGAATAAAAGGTAATGATACTCTGTTCTCTTATTCTATTTAGAGTATAATCATGGTACTCTCTGTTCTACTTTCATGTAAATTCTGCCCACCCCACAAAAGAAACAACAACAATATACAAGTATAGAGTTACCCTAGATCTTAACATTATTGTTAAGAGAAAAAATATCAATTAATTTTGAGTATATGACAAGGAGCAGGGGAAACTTTTCAGATTAGATATTGAAGATGTTTCCTAAGAGATGTCACGCCATAGGTAGTAAAAGCAAATTCTCAGATCTGTGATATGTAAGAAAGATTGTACTCAGTTTTAACACACTGTTTTTATCTTTTTTCATGGTGTTATTTCACATATAAATTTCTATATAAGTTTTTAGTCCAAAACCATACCTTTTAATGCCCTTATTGAATTTTAATGCATTAAAAAACATGGTTGAATAAGCCATGCACTTGCTGTTAGACATTTGGTTGCTCTAATTTTTCATTAAAGGATCATATATAATTTTGAAAAGTTAAAATATGTTCATAGAATTGATCTTCTAGTTTTAAAGATGTCATTAAAAGTTTGAGGACTGATCTCCAAGGAAACTGAGACTATTTTAAATGCCACCAGAGACATAAAATTACTCTAGATTTCCTAGAGTTTATTCCATTTACTGGGGCAACCATTCAATTTCAGCTTCACTAGAGCAGAGACCATTTCATTGACTGATACAATATATACTGAGGATTTAGCATACTGTCTGACATATATTAAACAGTAATTAATTGTCAAAGGAATGAATAAATGAATGAATGTGGAGCACCATTTTAATTTAACTTCATCTATTTTAGTAAGTGCATTTTAGTATTATTTTGTTTGTATCTATATTTTGATTTATTATTCTATCATCACATAATATTCCCTATGTACTGCATTAATGTAATAGATTACTGCCACACACATTTTAGTTCTTAACCAATAGCCATTCTACTTATTTTTTCCTGGCTAACACATGCTGGTTGTGTTTAGAAGAATTATGTGCTCTACCCCAAGGATTAATAATGACTCTCTAAGCCTATAGATTTCATCTTTCTTTTCCAGACTTTTGTAGCTAGCTGTGGCCATATCACTTATTTCTTACCATTGAGTCTATGATAAAGTTTCCTGAACAAACTTCTGGGAATTGTTTCTTTCATTAGCTGGAAAAAACAAAAAGAAAAAATAATAACTTAAGGAAAAATCCATTTTTATCAACATCTCCTATGATTATTGGCTTTGAATGGAGTCATGATGTCTGGAGGTGCTGAAGCCATCTGGAACCCATATTTCAATATGCCTATGATCAAAAAAGCAGCAAGCTGCAGACATTAGAGTAGAATGCTCTTGGTAAAAATATTGAGCTGTACTAACCCTGTATTGCCAATCTCTAGGCTTCATTTTATTTAAGATAATTAACTGTTGTTATTGCTTAAGATACTCTAGGCAAGGTTTTCTAATACTTGTGTCCAAAATTCTCCCTGGCACAATTTTACTAGGAAACTTTATGAATGACATACTATACACCCACCCATACATCATAGTTTTAATGTTATCATGATACTCATCATTCATTAATCTTCTTAAGATTTGAAATGAGCATTATATTCTGTTGTCATTCTTAATTTACAAACTGATTATATTTAGGTATATTCCTTGCAGTGTATTTCAACATATGGAATGAAGAATAAGAGAAATTAATTCATCTTGAAACTCAGAATTAAAGCCTTTAAGAAAATTTTTCAGTATTTTCTGTATTCGTTTTTGATCATAGTTAGGATCCATGTCATCAACTATTTTAATTTTCTTTCCACTGGTCATTTTTTACAGTTTTTACTATATGCCAAAAGATTTTGATCATTAAAATATTAATATATTTGAAATGCTTGCATGGTAAGTTTGTCATCATTAATTTTAAAATATGTTAATCACGGATTAAATTAATATATGTTTGTAATTTAATTTTTCTAACAGTTTGTCAAGTTCTATAAAACATTCCATGAAGACTTTAATTAGTCAGTCACTCAATAAATAAATCAGAATGGATTTATTTAATTATTTGTTATTTCTCTTTCTCTCTAACTGGAAACCAAGGAATTTCACAAGTGAATTATGTGTTTCTAATTGTATTAATACTTAAGTCTTGGTAATTCTGTTGTTTTTCTAGATGAATATTGTGGTAGGCTTAATAGCTCCTGAAAACTATTCGCATTCTAATCCCTGGAGTTGCTGAATGTTACCTTTAGTAAGAACAACAATGAAAAGAACATTACAGATATCATTAAATTTAGAATTTTGAGATGAGATTACCCTGGATTGTCAGGTGGGCAATCCACGCAATCACATTTGTCCTTTTAAGAGGGCCACAGAGGGAGATTTTACAGACAAGCTAGAAGAAGAGAAGGCAGTGTGACCACAAAGAGAGACTGAAGTGATTCATCTACAAGTCAAGGAATGCCAGCAGTTATCTGAAGCTACTTGAGGCAAAAAAAAGATTCACCACTAGGACTGTGGAGGGAGTTCAGTTTGCTGATACCTTGATTTAGGTCCAGTGATACTGATTTTGGACATCTGGCTTCCAGAATCATAAAGGAACTTCATTTGTTACTTTAAGCCACTAAGTTTCTAGTAATTTGTTATAGTAGCCACAGGAAACTAATATAAATATCTTTGCTGCTGTTTCCATCGTTCTTCTGTAGAAACAGTACTTATACACTGAATTTGGCTAATTTTATATTTTTTTCTCTATTAGTTTTTTTAAATTTTCCTAATATTCTTATGTAAAGTCATCATCTGTAAGATGTGCTATTTTCATTCCTTTGTTTCCTATTGTGTATTTCTTATACATTTTCATTTCTTATACTTTTTCCAAATCCAAAATATTGCTTGAATCTCCACTGCAAAATTGAACAGAAATAATGGCAGGCTGTATGCTAATCAATATCTTGTTTTGAAGAATAACAGATTTCTATTTATTATCTAGAATGATGAATGATAATTTATTATATCAATGTATATTTTTGCTTTTTACATCTTTAGCAATAACATTGGTCCTTATAATATTTTACCATGTAATGATGTAAAATATTACTAAATGATAGTCAAATGCATAGCATAATATCTGTGAAATGTGTACCTCTTATATGGCACATTAGGTTAATACTTTCTTGAAAGTTATCATCACATGCCTAAATAGTATATCAAGCCCTTATTGACTTTTTAAGGACCACTTCGATATTGATAGTTTATTCACTACTACTCTAAGAAGGCTACCAAGTCAAGTCTTTGAGTTTCTTCTTTAAAAACTTGAGAATAGGGGTAACTATTGATAAAAGCTGAAGAGCAACAGATCCAGAGGGAAATACTTCCAAGCACCAAGAAGTAAAATGCTGCATAATACTTTTCTCTTTTTGAAAGACAGGCTTGTAGAAATGATGGTGCCAAATTGTCCAAGAACAGAGGACTTTAAGGGTAGAAAGTGGTAGATTTAGGGACAGAGGTCTTGTCTAGTTTTTCCCAAGGTAAGTAAAAGAAATGAATTCAGAGGAAGATTGTTAAATGGTGGAGACCCATTCCCTGCTCCAATATATAGCATTTGAGAGTCACAGGCAATTTGATAGGGAAGAAAGTAGAGGCCAGATCACAAAAACTGAGATCTTGGGAGCCGTTGCAAAATCCTCACACAAACTTGTCAAGGAAGCAATGAAACCACAGACCTTAAAGGAAATATGAATGTTTGGGCAGTGAGCCTATGAGCTATAATGAGGAATGACTGCAACCCAGAAAACACTTCTCTGAATGTTTTTTAAGCAAATTATGATCCTCTTCCTCCTTCATCAACTCTACAGGGGAGATTCAGCCACAGTGTGACTGAATTGATAGGTTCAGTGCCATGTTGATAGAGTTCAACTTATCAATTTATAGATTTACATAATAGTAATAATAATAAACTATAGTACAATATTTATTTTACTTGATTGTGAAGCAGAAAATGAGTATGAACTAAACGTCTTGCCTTTTTTCACTAATATTACTTAATCATTCAGAGTAATAATGTATTGAACTCTGTTTAAACTTTATCAAAATTCATATATGACATTTAAATCTCCTTTTTCAGGGCTATTTTGGGTGTTTTCTAACAATTTATATATACATGTATACACACACATGTATTTAAAGCTGCTCATGGAATCCAAAGAATATACTTTAAGTATTTGTAGCCATTTTATAGGGAATCTGTTGAAATTTGTTTTTAAAAAATTATTTTAGCAACTTTTACAGCATTTTACTATGTTTCACGATTATTCTTCGACTTTATTTGCCCGTAAAATGAATCTTTTCCCTATCACAATCTATACAGCCTATGCTCACATTAGGTTTCTTGATGTTTCTAGACACAGTTGGTTGACATTGAGTTTTTTGTCACTTACAACATTAACATTTTTTTCAAATAGGCATCCAAGTCATTTTCACAAGTTCTATAGTTATATATTTGAATGTATGTTCCTAAGCGAAATAGCATATTGAGAATTTTATTAAATTTCATCTTGATAGGTTTATATTCATCTTGTTTAGTGATTCAAGATGTCCAAATTTAGATGTACAAACGAATGGCTTTGGGAGTCGGATTCTATCATTTTCAAATTTGATAAGCATGCAATCACCCAAATTATTATTTGAAATGTTTCTTAGAAGAAGGCAGGAAAAAAGTGTTCCAGGAATGTCTCTTGAAATTTTCCTTAATTTGTAATCATTCTCTTAATCAAAGACCCTTGGTTTCAGTTGTTCCATCACTTATAAACCCAATTTATTTTATTATATCCAGCCACATTTCTCCTCCTTAACATAATGTTATTATAAGTTAACTGGTCAATACATTGTTGGAGTCCAGACTCACTTTCTCTATTACATTTTTCTTGATATATTTGTCTAATAATCTAGGTAAATAAATTAATTAGAAATTAGAATTTGGAATTGTAATTGTATCTAAAAGTAATTCTATTTGCTTTACTAACAATTTCCTCAATATATTTCAATGCTATATTGCTTGAGATATGTACATCCCTTGTTAGTGTTTTTGTTAGTTCTTACTGTATATTATGCATTCTTTAGAATAATTTTACATTCTTTAAATTAATTTTTCTATTACATATGTATTATCTGATTCCACCTTTAGAAATGCATGCATTTCTGTTTCCACACAAGCCTTTTAAATTCTAGATTATTCATTTGTTTCTAATATATTTGTATCTTCCTCTAATAAACAAAGTTATTTTGAATTTTGTTTTCTGAACCTAGTCTGTCATCACTTCTGTTTCTATAAGGAAGATAAGACCATTTACATTTAACCATATATATGTATACTTACATTTAACCCTATTATTCATACATACACATATATACATAAATAATTTATATGTATGCATATATACGAGTATATACATGCATATCTATATATACACATACATATATATGTGTGTGTGCATGTGTGTGTAATCTTCAACAATTTTGGAAATTTACCTTTCACTATTCTTATTTATTATTTTGTTTTTATAAATGTATTTGATATTTAATGAGATCAGATTATTTATTTCCTTCCAGCCAGAATAATTACATAAGTCCAGAAGCTCATAGAACATACATAAAAATAGAAATTGTATAAATTTGCAGTATTTATTTTTTAATTTCTCAAAATTTTTTTGGCATTACAGTTCTTAAAATATACTATAAAGCATTCTCATAATCTCTAATACTTTAGCAAATAGTTTCTAAGTAACTTTTGATAATTTGTTTTATTTCTTCAATAATTTTTTTCTGGGTAAGTCTTTTAATTTTCACTAAGGAAAATTAAGGAAGTAGCTTAATACTGCTTCATTGTCATCATGTAAAATTTATAAAATCTAACTTGTAATTTTATTTACTGCAACAAGCTATTATATCTTGGTTCCAAATGTTTTGAAAAAATATTTTACATGTCACACTATATTGCCTTATTTTTATTACTGTATTTGGCTTAACAAAACTAAACTTATGCTAACATTTAAACCAACCTAACCTTAAATTGCTCTTTACATTCTAAATCTCTTGCTTTAAGCTCTGCAATAGAGATTACCAATTGACAAATTATTTTGTCTCTAAATTTCAAATACATTCACTTTCTGCCTTTAAAGTAAAAAATCATTTTGACCAAGTTATAGTGACATAAATTCAATTATCTTTATTGAACTTCTCCCACATTCTTCTTTCAACAGGGGTTCGGTATTGAGATTTAAAATTATTTATTTTCACATTTCATCACTTTTTGCTTTCTGGCAGCTCATAAGATAATATCTTTGTTTTCAAAGTTTCAAAACTTTTTTGTTGATGTCTAGATATTATCCCTTGCTGATTGTGCCTTTCAACACTGTTGAATTGCAGCCTGATTTTTTTTGTTTAATATAAGAAATACATCTGTAATATTATCCTGAATATAAGTACTGTTTATCTCTTTCTAAGTTGTCAGTCCTTGAAATCAGAAACTATGTCTCATTGGTGATTTTATTTACTGCAACAAATTTAGTATCTGCGAATATCTTTATCTGCATGAACAGATGCAGTTAATCTTTAATTAAGCTATATGTAATCTATCAATCAATCATCCAGTTTGGCCAATACAAAAGACTTTGTAAAATGACAACAGATTACTGTAATCCTAACCAAGTAGTAATTCTAATTGCAGCCATGATCTTGGATTTTGGCATAAATGAGATAAAAGACTTGATACCTGTATTCATATTTACATAGAGACATTTTTTCTATGTATTTCAATAAATAGAAAACATGACAAGCAAGGTTTTTTTAATTTAAAATTTTTCATCTCCTGTAAGGCAGCTCCTGTCTGCTGTGTCTCTGAGATCAATTTTCCCAATTTGCACCATGCTGAGCCACAGAGATCTTGATCGTCACAGCAAACATCATCATGTCATGCTGGTATAACACAGTGATGACCTCATGCCTACAGGATGTGAGAGGAAAAAGAAGCACCATAGATGCTTGTGTAAGACACTTGCATCATTGATAACCGGCGATAAATTTCACGCAGCCAAGAATATTGCTTGATACAGATAGTTTTTTTTTGAGAGGTTAGATGTAATTGATAAATTAGATATGGTTTAATTAAGGCCAGATAATAGGGAACTCTAGTCAGAACAACTGGAAACACTATTCGTCAAGTCCTGGAAGGCCTGGATTTTCAGTACATTGGACCTTAGGTTTTCTCCTCTGGGGATGAAATTACTGTTTGCTACATGTGGGCAGAAAACTTAAGTTGTTTTGGAGAAGACTAAATAAGAAATTGGCAAAATGCTCACAAAGCCTGATTTTTCTTCTTTGCATAAAGCTAAAGTACATTTCCCAACCCCTTGGATTTTGGTGGGGCATGATCTTGGCGCTCTGCAATAAAATGTGAGTTGATGTCATATCTTTTTCTGGTCCAGTTTAGTTACAAGCATGTGTGAATGCTCTGGTTATATTCCTTGATTTTTTACTATTTGTAGGTGGTAAGGAAAACCAGAGAACTAATGTATTGAAGAAAGAGCCTCTTTCAGCTACTGCCTATGAATATGAATGTCTGGGAGAAGCTAGATTCCTATCACCACCACCAATACCATTCACACTACTTAAAAATCTTTGTGAACCAGAAACAATTTTTTGTTGTGTAAAGCTACAAAGATGTTGGCATTATTTTTTACAGAACTTAGCATACTACAACTAAGGCAAACGTTCAAACAAGGGAGAAGGAGCTTTATCAAAGACTTCAGACTTGGAGAGGCAGGCACTGGGGATTTGACATTCTTCAAAACTTCCTAATACCTTTCTGTACTCAAATATACTTCAATATTTAAAGTCATTTGATTCAAACCTGAACAAATGGAACTCTCAGTCATTTCCTGGTTTCCATCCTTCATTCCATTCATTCTTTCACCCATTGTCTATTACATTCTGACTTGGACTGGGCTCTGTGCTGGGTACTGGGAGAGAGAAACGAAGATGAGAAAATCCTTCTCTCCAATAACTTCCATCCTTGGAAGATGGCTTTGTAAGCTAATATTTACATTACAGCACATCTGCTATAGCAAGCATGCATACATGTTGATAGGCAGAGAGGTGGGCTTTAAGAGTGAGGTACTCTTCCCAAAGAAGACAATCTCTGTTGTAAATGTAAAGGATGCATAAGAAGTATGAAAGTTAAAAGCCCTTGGTTCATTTTGCCATTTATTCAGAAAGCTCCATATGGATGTTTATCATACTGATCCATTCATTCATTCGTTCATTCATTCATTTATCCAACAAGCCTAAACCTTCCTTCGATTATAGAGATGCTTCTGTGTGCTAGACACCATGTTAGGCATTGTATTAATTTTCAATTTTTGCTGTAACAAATTGCCATAAACTTAATGCTTTAAAACAATACAACTTTATTATCTTGTGGTTTTGGAGGTTAAAAGCGACACATGACTTCACTGGACTAAAATTAAGATGTCAGCTGTGCTGTATTCCTTTTGGTAGGTTATAGGGGAGATCTATTTCCTTGCATTTTCAAGTTTCTAGAGGCCACCGACATTCCTTAGCTCAAGGTCTCCTTTTGCTGTCTATAATCAAGCTAGCCATGGCAGATTGATTTCTTTGGATTTGGCTTCACTCTGATTTCTTCTTGCTCCCTCTTCCACTTTTAAGGACCCAAATGATGACCTTGAGCTCACTTGGATAATTCAAGATAATCTCCCCATCTCAGAGTCCTAATGTAATGACCTCAACAAAACCCAAGTAAGGTAGCGTATTCACAGGTTCTGGGGAATAGGACTTCGATATTTGCAGTGGGGTCATTACTCTGCAAATATCTATCCTGTCCATTTCTACTCGAGATCAACAATAGTACCTGACTGTGACTGTCTCCCAAAATTCCAGTTAGCTGTTTCACTATCAAGTCAGCAAATAATCTAAATATTTCACTGTATTTTATCCACTCTTTGAGCAAGAAGCTGTTTTGAGTAGTTAATCTCTTTTATAATTCTCATTTTAGATGAGGCAGATGATTTTCTGTAAGTTTAATTAACATGCCCAAGGTTACATGTGATAGGAGCAGAATGCTGCTAAAATTCAAAGCTTATGACTGCAAGTCCGTTCATTTCCCAGAGAAAGATAGTCGATCTCATATACTGTATAAATTGAGTCCATTTTAAGTTTTAAAAAACAAAAAAAAGCCTGTTATTTAAAATCAAACTTATTTAAGGAAACGTGTATAAATCCTAATCACTTTTTATTCTTATTTCGCTAATATGGTACCTTCAAACATTCAGTGCAAAGACAATTGAACAAGAAACCCCGCTATTCAACTCAATGACAGCTGACTCACTTTCAAATGACTGATACTTGGTGATGTATCTGTCCACTTCCACCATGGGAAACCTCTACCAGGCATGTCTTTAAATCTTCTGTATTCTAAATAAATTGCCTTAAGATGGATTTGTTGTAATTTTGCTACATTTCTTCAGCAGCCTTCAACAGCTAAATGGAAGTTATTTTTGCCACTGTTCAGGTTTTGTTTTACTCCACTATTAATAATTTGCACATTTGTAGAGCATCTATACAGAACTCATTTTCTTTAAAAATACTACTTATGGTAACAACCAACCAAATAAAAGTGATCTCCTGAGTCTGATTTCAGGGTGACAATGCTAATAGAGCATCTTCCAAATAGAACACAATCCATGAGCCCAGCTAGATATACAGATAATGTCCCCAAGGAGATAGCATGGTGTGTTTCAGTGAACAAGGAGACAGATTCGGTCACATAACTAATAAGTAGCAGAGCCCACAATTGAACCTAAACTCATGTTCTTTCACTGGTACCATGCTTCCTGCTAACAAATCACAAACTTGGTCAAATACTAGGAATAAAACTTGCTGAGGTTTTTAAGCTAACTCAAAATATATCTAAACCCTATTGCTTCTATTTTACAATGAATAAAAAACATGAAAAAATAAAATAGTTCAGCCCACTATCACAAAGTTAGTATTGTGATCTATGGGGTGGATATTTCTTAAAGATTCAGACACTTTCATCTCCATTAGAGAAACGCTGAAAAAAGACATATGCTCAGAGTCTCCCGGTCATAAGTGCTTAATGCTAAAGGCAGTCAAGCAATACAGAAGCAAGAAGCCTTAAAAGCTTTTGGAGTCTAAGGTTATAACCTTTGGGTAAAAGGGCTAGGCTGTCAGTCCACTGAAACCCAGCACTTCCCCTCAAGTATCTGTCTTGCCCTTCCTTCCACACTAAGTGCCTACTCCTCTGGCCATTACATAAAGCTTTTCAGGAAACATCACTCCAGACAGATGTTTAACCCCAGGCTCTAGGGGGACTATGCTGCCAGTTGCTAGGTCTGTTGATTAATTTTACATGTACACACATCCTAATGTAGTCTGACATTGAGGCCCTCACAGTCAACCAGCCATATTAAGTAAATAAAGTGTTACAGGCAAATCTGCACTAAAAGTTGTCTGCACACAAGATGCATTTCACCCCAAATCTCGAAGGAGTACTGTTTCCTCTTTTTTTTTTTTTTTTCTGCATCAAGCATCAGAGGCAACCTGGTCAATATTAGCCCAAATCGTCCTTGATTCACTTGTATGTAATACACTATCCCATTTTTTAAAGATAGGTCTGTGTGAAATACGAGATATTTAAACACAAATGTAAATTGAAGTTCAATGATAGTAAGACAACAGAGGGGCTTCAGACATGTTGATTACAATGAGTGACCATCATTACTTAGAAATTAAGCTGCATAGTCTGTGGTTACAGAGTATACTGTGTGAAATTTACCAAATTACAAACAGTAAATGTGATATGGAATTATTTCTTCAAAATAGTCATGATTTTGAGAAAAACACTTGTGAATAACA
This sequence comes from Plecturocebus donacophilus, assembly GCA_004027715.1. Classification (NCBI taxonomy): domain Eukaryota; kingdom Metazoa; phylum Chordata; class Mammalia; order Primates; family Pitheciidae; genus Plecturocebus; species Plecturocebus donacophilus. Next base: position 15,194 of record PVKP010011000.1, read on the forward strand.
ATATATCATTTCTAAATATTAATATTACAGATTTTCTTTCTGGTATTGGCAGATAAACTATTACATGAAACTTTTACAGTGAGAAAAACAAGAAGAGTTAGGGAAAACATTTTTTACAAAATTTGACAGAAGGCATTGCAGAGAAACCAAGACAGCCAGAACTTCAGATTTAAGTTTTGAAGAAAAGGATCACACACCTATAATCCCAGCACTTGGGAGGCCGAGGCAGGCAGAGCACCTGAGGTCAGAAGTTTGAGACAGCCTGGAACATGGCGAAATTCTATCTCAACAAAAAGTACAAAAATTAGCCTGGAATGGTGGCAGGCACCTGTAATCCCAGCTACTCAGGAGGCCAAGGCAGGAGAATTGCTTGAACCCAGGAGGCAGTTGCAGTGAGCGGAGATCACGCTGCTGCATTCCAGATTGGGTAACAGAGTGAGACTCCATCTCCTCATCTCCAAAAAAAAAAAAAAAAAAAGGGAAAGGAAAGCTCACGTGCTCGGAAACCAGTATGGATTTTCCCTTTGGGGCATTTACTAACCCACAGGTGTGGGGGACTAGATACTGAGAAGCTGAGGAATCAGTTACCAAAACTATTAAGGGTTCCAGGGGACAAAACCTGGAAATCAGGGCTCAGCATGGAGAAGTCGTAGTAAATACTGCCAGTTTTAGTGGAGACCCTGAAGTGCTATATCCAAAGAGGAGAGGGAATCCAGCCCCATCCCCCGACAAATCTAACTGAACTATCATGATTTGCCCCATCCTGGCTTCTTTCAAGAGGTAAGAGGACATCATCATGGCAGAGTCTAACAAAAAACACCTTGAAATCAGTAGCTAATTAATAAAAATCAGTTAATTTTTTTTTATTAAGAACAGTAAAATACTGTTCAGTAATAATAAAAGGAATAGCAATAACTACCTTTCCCTTTTAGCCTCTCACACATGTCCAGGTTTGCGATCTTGGCCATCTCTACATCTCATACCTTTTCTGCAAGTCAATATTTATGACTGACTGCAAAATTGAGGTTCAAGTTCATAGATGTTATGTGACTTACGAATCCACACAGCTAAATAGACAACTGAGTTAAGATTTAAACTCTGGACCGTTTGACTTCAACAGACACTTTCTGTGGATGAGGTGGGTGTACATTTTCATGAAATATGCAAAGAGGGGCTTACTTTAGAACAGAAAAGAGTGGAATCTATAAGGAACTATGGGATGATTTTTGATGAACATGATCTCTTGATGAAAGGCAGTCTTCTTAGATGTGTTTCCTTCTCTTTTCAATTCACATACTATTTACTGAGTATTTACTATTTGCCAGGCACTATTGCATATTTGATAACTATAGCAATAAGTAAAATAGACAAAAATCCCTGGCCTGGTGCAGGTGAGATCCTATTGAAGTAGACAGCTAATAAGTAAATAAAGATCAAATTTAGGGAGCCATCCATGCTGAATTGGTATTTACAGGCAAGCTGATGTACGGGGAAAAAAAAAGACAGGAAAGCTATTAGAGACACTGTGTATAGGGCCGGAAATGTATGGAATTCAGACAATGCCCACACATGGAGTTGTGTTTGAAAAAGTGCTGCACACCACTCTTCCACCTGATCCCTTTGCTGTTTGGGAAGATGAAATCGTTGGGGACAGAGGGCCCTTGGTAATACTTTTGTCAAAAGATCTGTGATTTTAGGCTAGGCGCGGTGGCTCACACCTGTAATCCCATCACTTTGGGAGGCCACAGGTGTATCACCTGAAGTTAGGAGTTCAAAACCAGCCTGGTCAACATGGTGAAACCCTGTCTCTACCAAAAATACAAAAATTATCTGGATGTAGTGGTGGCCACCTGTAATCCCAGCTGCTTGGGAGTCTGAGGCAAGATAATCGCTGGAACCTGGGAGGAGGAGATTGCAGTGAGCCAAGATCACATCATTATACTCCAGCTTGGGTGACAAGAGTGAGAATCCATCTCAGAAAAAAAAAGATCTATGATTCTAGATGGTGAATTGAATGTGGACAAACCAAAACAATGAGACCTGTGGCATCTTATGTTTCCTTCTCATCCTGTAAAATTATAATTTATTTGACAGTTAATGTGATACAATTAAACTTTATATTAGAAAGATGGGGGAGAGAAAAGATAAAAGTATACATGAAAAAGAAGCATCCAAATAATAGAAAGACACCAGAAGCAATATTCTTTAATTCTTCATAATGCTTTTGTGAACAACCAAGATTGTAACGTTTCATGCAGTTGTGTAGGCATCTGTGCCGAAGTATGGCAGGAACAAGGTCCTGAGTTAATTGCCTCATTAAATTGACACCTATCTGCAACAGTGCCTCCTAGGGTCGTGTTAGTGGCTTAAAAAATGCAAATGTGACATACATTTAACAGAGCATTATTTTTCTAGGCATGAAAATCCCCATAGTGACTTTGGTGCTAGAACCAACCATCTGAGCCTGCTTATAAGAAATTTATTTATTCCAAATCATATTTTCTCTAAACTGAGCCCAGCTTTGCCAACCAAAACAATTTAATCAACTTGATGGGTCTTAAATGCCACCCACATTCCAGTTCTATAAATTCAAGAGATTTTTCTTTCAATTTCAAGGCTGGAATTTCATGGTGGTAACAACTTCATTTTATCTTGAATATTGGAAATCACTCAAAATAATTGAATAGTTAAGCACAACAGAAGTCATTTCACAGGAGAAGGTACAGCAACAAAGTATATGAATATTGCAGCTATGAAACCATTTTCCCCATTGACTAGTACTTCCAACTCATACCTCCTAAGCATATAATCAGCATTATCACCTAAAACATTTCCAATATGTTATTCAGGAATTTAAATCATCTTGAAGTTTTCAGAGCAAAAGGACAAACACAATTTGGTTAGAAGACAGAAATGAAATTTGAATCATTAAGTGCAGCTTTCACTGAGCACTGATAGAGAGAAATAAAATGATTTTAATTTAGATCAACTCTAAAGTACTATAAATTACATAGTTAATTTATCTAGAGGAAATTGCACCAGATATAAATTGAAGTTACTCAAGAAATATCTAACAGATGCTACAATATCTCCATCAAAAATATAAAAACATCAAATATTGAAATAAGACTTAGGGAATGTTTTTAGCAGTCAATGGTACCAAGTCATAGCTTGATAAGAAACACTACTTCAAAAGCAGTGGTGGTTTCATCAGTTTAGTTTGATGTAAAACACTTGTTTCTCTAGCATTATTGGAGAATAAAGTTTTTTTCCTTTTCTAATTCATGTTTTTCAGATAGTTGAATGATATCTTTACTTACTTCAATTTCTGTTGGGATTATTTTTTTCTTTACATGTATTTCACGTATTTCCAGCTGCCTGAACTGAAGGCTCTAAATCAGTGGCCTCCAACCTTTTCGGCACCAGGGATTAGTTTTGTGGAGTACAATTTTTCCAGGGACCAATAGAGGTGGGGGATGGTTTGGGGGTGATTCAAGTGCATTACATGTATTGTGCACTTTATTTATATTATTATCACATTGTAATATATAATGAAATAGTTACACAAATCACCATAGTATAGAATCAGTGGGAGCCAGGAGTTTATTTTCCTGGAACTAGACAGTCTTATGTGGAGGTGATGGAAGCCAGGGACAGATGATCAGGCATTAGCTTCTCATAAGGAGTGTGCAACAGAGATCCCTTGCATGTGCAGTTCACAGTGGGTTTGCGCTTCTATGAAAATCTAATGGTACCACAGATCTGACAGGAAGCAGAGATCAGGCAGTAATGCAAGTGATGTGGAGTGGCCATAAATACAGATGAAACTTTGCTCGCTTGCCCACCACACACTGCCTGCTATGTGGACCAGTTCCTAACAGGCTGCAGACTCATATTGGTCTCTGGCCCAGGTGTTGGAGACCCCTGTTCTAAATTGTAATTTAATTTTTACTTCATTTTCTCAAAAGGATAATTAAAATTAAATAATTTCTTAAAGGATTTTACAGGGATTTTTGGCCTGTACACTAAATGGTTACACACACACACACGCACACACACACACACAGGTACATGTACACATGTGCTTTAATTTTTAAATTTTATTTCTCAGTGTCAAGTTATCCATCATTACTTCTCACTAGTCTCAAGGAAATGAACACCAGAATATCTTCTTACTGATTAATACTTATGGTTTGGCTCTGTGTCCCCTCCCAAATCTCATTGCAAATTGTAATCCCCAAGCATCACAGAAGGGACCTGGTAGGAGGTGATTGGATCATGGGGGCAGTTACTCCCATGTTGTTCTCCTGATAGTGAGTTCTCCTGAGATCTGGTGGTTTTATAACTGGCAGTTTCCCCTGCTCTTTCTCTTTCCTGCCACATTGTGAAGAAGGTATTTGCTTCTCCTTGACCTTCTACCATGATTATAAGTTTCCTGAGGCCTCCCCAGCCATGCAGAACTGTGAGTCAATTAAACCTCTTTTCTTTATAAATTACCCAGTCTCTAGTAGTATCTTTATAGCAGTGTGAAAACAGACTAATACATCTTGTTGACTCAGGATAACATAAGAATTACTTCTAGTTAACTTAGATTTTATAAAAGAATTGTTGGAGACAAGTTCCTTTAATAATTATGTGCTGCTTAGTTAATGTTTAAGCAGTATACTTTATTGAGCATAGCCTTACAAAGTTAGAATTTTATCAAAATATGGTAATTTTGAATGTAGAATTTTCTATGTTAAATCCAAACATGTAAAAAACTATGTGTAAATAATCCACTTTTTACTCCATTGCTGCTTTTAAAAAGAATTAATCAAATATCAATGTTATGGACTTAATTATATCCTTCTCAGATTCAAATTTGAAGTTCTTACCCCCAATGTGACTGGCTTTGGAGATGCCGCTTTTAAGGAGGCAATTAAAGTTACATGAGGTCAATAAGGATGGGCCTTAACCCTATAGGATTAATGTCCTTATAAGAAGGGGAAGAGACCCCAGCGCTTTTTCCCAGTGTGCCCAGGGGAAGCCCACATGAAAAGGCAGCCCTTTGCAAGCCACAAAATGGGGCCTCATCTGAAACCACCTCTGTTGGCATATTGATGGTGCACTTCCAACTTCCAGAACTGTGAGAAAATAAATTTCTGTTGTCAAACCACCCAGTCTGTGGTATTTTGTTATGACAGTCCAAGGTAACTAATAAAATGTGTAATTAAATATTATTCCCTATTTATGACTACCTTCTCTGTAATATCAGCAAATGAAAGAGTTAAAAATTAGAATGGAATAAATATTGTCATCAAAAATGTTCACAGACCCCTTGAGTAAAAGAATATAAGAAATGGTCTGGTTTCTACCCCTAGAAAATATTTTCAATTACACTGTATTGAAACCTGTCTTTGTATCAAAGGATCTTGAGATTCTACAGTATAATGAAACCCACTCGATGGCTTCAGTTTATTTTTAAAATGTATTTTTCTATTTTGAACCACAGTCCTAGTTTGTGGTTGAAAAGAAAAATGTGGGCAGTATCTTGGGAAAAAGACCCAATTGTTGCCAAGAGTAAGGGCTTCCATTAGTTCAGTGCTTAACAACAACAGCTTGGAGTCGAGTTCTGAACCTCTGCTGAAAATTCTTTCAGTCCTGTCTATGTGAAAGGCGTATTTTCCCAGCATGGGCTGCTTCCAGGTTACATGCAGAATGTGAAAGCCTTCATAAGATGGATGAAACAAAAACCGAGTATTTGTCTAAGGTCTTTCCTCCAATTGTTTTTTCTTTCCACTTGTATGTGGAAAAGAATTAAAGCACACCAGTCACAATTACCTAAAAAATGTCAGACACTGTATAAGGATCAAGATGAAGACCCCTCAAAAAAGCATATAAAGTAGCCCGTGTACTCACTGGAGTTTTAAAACAAATTGTCTACCAATATGAAGACCATATGTGGTCATTAGCTATCCTCTGGTCCTGACATTTTTAGTGACTGAAAATTTAAAATTCCTATTGACATATTGAAGTTTTGCACACTCCTCGAGTAGGCTCTGGATCAATAGAGAGGCTCAGATGCTCAGTCAGACTTTTGACATTAAAGAATTTTGGATGTTTACGCTCCTATGGATTTTCACACCCTCAGGGACAAGCCAGGAGCTTCTATATCTCTTCCTATGATTCACCTGGATCCATTTTCCACATCTGCACCACCTGGCCCTCTTTTCCCAGTTTTTCCTGCTGCCCTCACCCTTGCCTTGGTAACTATATCAAGCCTCCAACCTTCTGCTCCCTCACTAACTTTATTTTCTTAATCAGCTCTTAATATGCGTCAGAACTCTTTTCATGGTAAATACAGGAACCACCAAAAGCTGGCTAAGTGATGATAAGTCAATTCATGCCTCACAGACCGTGAACAGGAATGCTGCTGGCTTTCTGGAAAAGTTTTAGTAGAACTAAGACGGAGACTTGACTCTCTTTTTGTCTTTTATTTATATGCTTCATTTTATGTCAGTTGGGAAAGGTAGAATCAGTTGGATGTGATGTTGTTTTGTTTTGTTTTTGCATTTTAAGGGGAAATAACTCACTTGGACAAGCTTAAAGATTTTGGCTTAAAACAGATGTGACAATTACAGACACTGAACTACAATGAGTATTTATCTAGATTTCTAAAGAGTAATGTCACTTATTGAAAGCTGCATTATAGAAAGTATGCATAAGTTGGTTAAAGGTGGGACTATAAGATCCCAATAGTAAACAAAAAGCAAATTTACCAGTTTAGACAGGAGGGCAAAGATGGTTGTTAAAGACTAGTAGCTATGAAAAGGTGTTTAGGTGGTGAATTACACAAGTCCTTCCCTTAGTGGGAAAGTTGACCTGATCAGAAGGTGATGGGGACAGATAGTATTGTATGGCTTGGTCTCAGTCTTTAAAACAGTAGTCACTAAGAGTCTTAAATATTATACAATTTAACCTAGACACTTTCATCCTAGCAATTTATAGTAAGGATATATTCAGACACTGTCTGTCCTAAGGCAACAACCAGATCAGAAAGTACAGATTTTTATGGCCACATTTATCACAAGGGTGTAACCAGAATAAATTTTAAGCCACATAGCCCTGCATTTACTAGGTAATTGTGTTAATGGTTTGTTGCTGAGTTGGCCCCACTGGGGAGAAGACATTGCCAGAGAATTAACCTACCTGGGGAAGAAACATCTCTCTTTCTTTATACCTCTTTAGCCTTCTGGGTCACCTACGGGGGTAAAGTAAAATTCTGATAAACACTTATCAAGGTTTATCAATGTCCCATAAGGGTATTGACTATCCTAACATCCTAAATAAAACCTTATTTTATTTAGTTTGTAGTATGTCTTCTTTTGTGTCTCATTTTTTTTGTTCTATGTTAGGTTTGTAAGATGTATCTGTATTGTGGAAATCCTTATTATCATTCTGGATCATTCTTGATGTTTCATTCTCATTACTGAATAGTATTCTGTTGTGTTTTAAAGTATCCATTCTTCTCTCAATGGGCATGTGAATAGAGTCCAGCTAGGACTATTAATGATAGTTTTGTTATGAACATTCTAGCTTTTTCTTTTTCATGAATGTATGTAACATTTCTTGGTATATACTAAGAATTGGAATTGCAAGATCGTAGAGTATTAAATTATTCTGTTTCAGTAGATACTAATAAATAGCTTTCCAAAGTGATTTTACTGTCACTGACAATTATGAGAGCTGTAATTTGCTTCATATTCTTGCCAACATTGGATATTTTATTGTCTTTCACATTATATATATTGATAGTTGAATATGGAACCACATTTCTCTGACAGCTAATGAAATTGAACACCCTTTATATCCTCCTCTGTGAAGCCTTCAGCTCAATTGGTGTTTCTTTTTTTTTTTCCTATTGGGTTGTCTGCCTTTTTCTTTCTGATATGGAAGGTTTCTTTTAAGATAGATAGATAGATAGATAGATAGATAGATAGATAGATAGATTTTTCCATTTGAGTTCAATATTAGCTACATATATTACAAATATCTCCTCTTACTCTGAGTCCTGATTTTTACTTTAATAGTATCTTTTGATGAACAATAGTTCTTAATTTTAGTATAATTCAATTTATCAATTTTACCATTTATTATTATTGTTTTATGTGTCTAGTCAAGAAATGTTTTATCTATTCCAAGTCACAAAGACGTTTTCTAAATTTTTCTCTAAAAGTTTTGCTTTATTATCTTTCATGTATAGACCAACAATTCATTTGAAACTGGTTTTGCATATGGTCGAAATAAATATTCTGAATCTTTTTTTTCCAAATGTCTATCCAATTGACACAACACCATATGTTGTACAATTTATAATAATTCTGTATGACATATTGTACTACTGTAGACTTTGCTGTATTCAGAAAATGTGTGTGAATTTGTTTGGTACTCTCTAGTTGTTTTTATAGGTCAGTTTATCTATTTGTTGCCAATAACACAATGTTTTAATAATCATAGTTTTATAGGATTTTTTTGAGATCTGTTAGTATAGGTCTTTCAATTTCATTCTTCTCTAGGTTTTCCCTAGTTATTTTTGATTAATTGCATCTCTTAAAATTAAAATTAAACCTGTGAACTTCTGTAAAATAACCTGATAGAATTCTTTATTGAGAATTCATTAAATTGAAATTTGCTTTAGAGATAATCAACATTCTTACAATATTAAGATTTGAATCCACAAAAATTGTACATCCCCCTATTTACTGACATTTTTTAATTTCTGTAAACAATAGTTTTTTATATGTGCATGTGGTAGGGAGGGGGTGTTCTTTTAAAACTAGTATTAAATTTATTGCTAGATATTAAATACTTTTTATAGTTGCTCATTAATTTTATTATCTAAGTATTTGGTGTTAGTACATAGAGTTATATTTGATTTTTAAAATATCTATTTGTATCCAAAAAATTTGATAAACATTAATTATTTTAAATAGTTTACAGACTTCTTTGAGTTATCTATCTGCATAATAGTATCATCTATAAATATTGGCAGCTATGATTTTTCTTCTAAAATTATTCTGGTTCTTCCTTTTCCTTGGCTTACAGAAACCTAGACTAGAAGTGCTGATAGTGGACACTAATTTGTTTTTTCCAATTTCTGGGGAAAGGTGTCAATATTTCACCATTGTACATAATATATGCTGTAAGTTTTGGGAGCTATTCTTTCTCAGACTGATGATAATTTATTTTCTAATTTTCTAATGGTTTCAAAAAAATCATGAATATGTGTTAGATACTGTTAAATGACTTCGCCTTTTGCATATTGATTATCAACTTATGTTTCTTTTTTCTGTTTATCTGATGAATTTTATTAATATTAATAATGCTAATGTGGTAAATAATATTAATAATTATTATTTATATTTTAAACATATAGCTACATTTTAGTTCTTATAAAATATCTGTCAATAATATACCGTTTTTTTTCCTTGAAAGGAACATGATGTCAATATTTAGAATCAAAATGATGTTAGTCTTATAAAAAAGACCCAGAAATTTCTCCCTTTTTTCTACTCCAGAATGAGTTTAGGTAAGATTCGTGTTGTTCTTTGGAAATGCTATCTGCTTCTGAGGTTTTATTGTGAAAGATTCAAATTAGACATTCAATTTTTAACAAATACTGAAGTAATCAAATTTTCTGTTTAATTTATCTCAGTCATGTATGATTCGGTACAGTTTTCCATTTCATCCAAATGATAAAATTTGCTATTATGAAGTTGATCATGCTATATATATATATATATATATATATATATATATTCCTTTCATTGTTTGACATTATAATTTCTCATGACCCATTTTCATGCCTAATATTTCTCATTCATGGTTTTATTCTTTTCTTGATTATTTTTTCTTGTAGTTTATTTCATTGTTATGTTCAATGAACAAACTTTTAGCTTTGTTTCTGTATATATTGTATAGTTATCTTAAATTGCATTGATTTTTTTTACTCTTTGGTACTTGTCCTTTTGTAAATTCTTTGCTTTCATTTGACTTACATCTTCCAGAATTTTGGAACGAATGTTTCAACCATTGATTTTCAGCTTTGATAGTTTTTTAAATATATATGATTAAGCCTATAAATTTCTCTCAAAACTTTGCTCGAGCTGTATTCCACATTTAAAAATATTTTTTATAGCTTCATTATCCTTCATTCTAAAGTATTTCCAATTTGCATTTTCAGTTCTTCTTTGACCCTAGTATAATGAGAAGTATCCTGTCTAATTTCTACGGAGTTTGGGATTTAGAAGTTATCTTTTTTTTTTTTTAAATAAATTCTAGCTTAATCCCTTTGTGGTTAGAGATCATACTCTGAATAATGTAATTCTTTTGAAATTCACTTGGATCTTTATGGATCCATGTCCTTTGTATAGAGAAGAGTTGATATATTTTTATTTGGAAAATAAAAAACTGCCATTTTACTTAATAGAAGATAGGAGGCAGGGTAATAGAAGAATGAAATTCTAACTGTCCCACTTATTCCCGATAGAGTTCTTTAATTAATTACACTCATAATTGTCCTGTGTCCCAAGTCTGTTCTTTGTGCAATTAGCTCAGATTTCAGTGCCTTGAGGGCTCCCTTGGTAAATATTGTACTTACTGCTGGTGTTTTGGATTGTAAATTTCTCTATTAATATTATCCCACCTGCCTGGAATTTTCCAGATTTTGTCAAATATTCTGGTCCACTGATTTCTCATTTTTCTGTTGTTCTCATTTCTTTTATAACTTTCTGCAATCCCAGAGGGAGTTTGGGAATAAGAGGCAGTAAACCTCTGAGCTCAGTCTGCCATCTTGAACAAGCTCACAGATAATTTTTAGCAATATTTTCTGTGGTCCACATTTAACAGTTAACATGGCTTTTACAAACATAAACCAGTGTTAACTGAAGCCTTAAAATTGAGGACTCTGGTAAAAAAGAAAAAGAAGTTTTAAAATTGAAAAAAAAAATCAATTAAGGTAAAATTGTTTCCTACACTCTATTAAAACTAATCATTTATTAGTTCAATTCAATCAAACTGTAGTCCAATGAAAGGGGGGAGGAATTAATTTTTTTTTTGTAAGTGAATTTTCCAGTTGCCTATCACTACAATGAAGACTTTCAGTACCACACAGCCAGCCAATTTACAAGAGAGAGAAAAAAACAGAGGGCTATAGTTACAATCATTTGTGAATTAACAGGCTATGCAAGACTAATTTTCAGAGGAATGTTTTATGAGCATTGAGTTGGAGTAATGCGTAGAGTAGAAAGTGGATGACCCAAAACACGTAGCATACCTAAATATGACTTTTTGTGCCAAAGGCCTTATCAATCATCAGTTTTCCTTTCACCTGCTGATATCTTCCGGTCCCTCCAGTGAGATAAAAGTAGACTTGTCAAAAGCTGACATTCTTCCTCTGAATAGTTTCACAACTGTTATGGCACTTTTGCTTCTCAAGTTTGAAAAAAGAGGAAAATTCCTAAGGGAGAGAAATGGGAAGTTCAGTGTATTACCCTGAAAAAAAGATTACAATAAATACTCTCCAGGAGTGAAAGGTGAAGATTTAGGTCAGAAAGAAGAAAGTTGTACTTTATTGTCAAAAGATTTTCTTTGAAATACTTGTCTCTAATATAACGGGCTCTATTTTTACTTGAGATGATCAGCTGGCCTGTGAAATACATAAATCTGCTCAACTTTGAATATGTAGATTATTCTCTCACATCTTAAGTGTGAGCACTTCAATTTCTTAAAATGACTGAAAATTTTCTTTTTTTCAGTTAATGTATAATCCACCTGATGATCGTATCATGTAAAGAAAAGTGTAGAATATCTCTCATATAACACATATTTCTTGTGCTTTACATGGACAATTGCTAAATCATTTGTAAATAGAGGTACAAAATACATGAATTTCCATGATGATGATTGATCTGGTTTGAATCTGTGTCCCCACCTAAATCTCATGTTGAAATTAATCCCCGTGCTGGAGGTGGGGCCTGATGGAAGGTGATTGGATCGGTGGAGCAGTTTCTAACGGTTTAGCATCAACATCCTAGTTCTGTTCTTCACAAGATCTGGTGTTTAAAAGTGTATAGCACTTTCTTCCTCTCTCTCTTCCTGCTGCTCCAGCCATGTGAAATGCTGGCTCTCCCTTTTCCATCTGCCATGATTAGAAATTTCCTGAGGCCTCCCAAAAAGCAGAGGCTGCTGTGCTTTCTGACAGCCTGCAAAACCATGAGCCAGTTAAACCTCTTTTTTTAAATAAATGACTAGTCTTAAGAATTTCTTTATAGCAATGTGAGAATGAACTAATACAATGATCTGTAACTGAGTATGCATCAGGAGTATACATTCCCTCCCTCTCAGTGTATATGAGCATACATAGTAAAATTTGACACAGAATCTCCTCTCTTCTACTCCACGAAGTGCTCAGAGGTTGTTTTGATCTTACAGTTTCTCAAAAGTAACTATAGATGAGCCTCGCTCAGAGAAACTGGGTCACAGAGCAAATTCTCATGGCATTAGTCTATTGGGCAGGAGACAGGCTGAAGGGGGCTGTGGGGGAGGTTGGCACAGTGTTTTGACAAATGAGAGATTGACAATGAATGCCTTAGAAAATTTATTCCACAAAGCTGTTCATCAGTAAAACAATAGTTTTTGCAGCAGATTTTTTTTTCTCTATTGCCAGATTATTTTACAAAGCATCCTTTCTCTGAAACCATCTTCCTTCTAGAATTCCTATATTCATGTGCTCTTCCTTTAGATAGCTTCCTCAGACTCCATTTCTTTCCAGCTATAAGTCATTTGCTTTATGAGACACATGCTCGCACGCTCGCCTGCGCGCACACACACACACACATACACACACAGAGGCATTCTTCTCGATTCTGTCATAATAGTGCTGGAAACCCAATCAGTAACCTGAATAAAAATCCATTAAAACCACAGTTCAAATCATGAGTGACAGAAAAATATTTAAAAAGGTTTTCCTCTCATAAAGGGCAATGATGGCTAAATAATTGTGCAGTTGATACTTATTGGTGAGGAAGAGAGATATGTATTCTACACTCAGGAAGAGAGCTTCTGAGCCCAACCAACCACTCGCATGTGCAACCCCAAAATGGGCTGAATTAAATATTTCTGATAAAGCTAACAAAGAAAATGGAAAGCTTATATTTTTGTATCAATTATAATTTGGCCCTTATATTCTTCTACTACTGTACATTCATGTATGTTGAAAATTTTACTAAGAAACTATCAAAGGCTTTCATTTCAGTCTCTGAGTCTACATTTTTGACTTCTATGGCTTAAAATTTTGTCAATATGAATTTTAGTTCCCTTAAGTTTCTTATGTCATAGAATCAATGTTAAAACAAGACTTGTAGAAAGGTTGAAAAAGGATTGAGGGTTTTAGTAACAAAAACTATTTTTTAACATTTTATACTAGCCAAAGAATTTGTCCTAAAAGCATTTATTCTCTGTTCCAGGATTCATAGATAAACACACATTATAATTTTATTGAATTCAGCATATTTTTAAACATCGAGAAGACATAATTTTTCTATTTATTATCCAAATACAATCTGTGCATTTAAAAAAGAAAAAGAAAAAAATTAACACTTCAAAGACAAGCTGTAGAAATAATTTAGTCTGTCTGTATTTAAAATGAGCCAAAAGGAGAAAACTACTCAAATACAATTGGCTAATTGCTTTGCAATTTGGCTTCATTTCCTTGACACTAATGGAGAAATTCTAACACCTACACAGCTAATGAGTTTGGAAGTTATGAGCTTTTTCTGAGTATGGATATTAAGTTTAGGGAGAAAGTTTATTTGCTATTTGGAGAATAGCAAAGACTGAAGTCTGTGTCTATATTTCAGCCTGTTAATTATCAGGATGTGTAACCTAAGGATCTTACAGTTTGAAGTGAAACACAGGTGTGCAAAAATATATTGTCAATCTACTGTGCTTAATGTCATGATAGAGTTTCATCAGAGCCATAGAATAATCATCTATACAGCAACAATGATGAGCAACAATAGCAATAATTATTAATACCAATTATGAAATATTCTTTATATCCAGGTTTCTTGCTAAGTGCTTTATGATGTATTATTCCTTGAGTTATCACTGAAGAATATAGGTACAATTGTCCTTATTCTAGTCAAAATCAATTATATTAATCCCTGAGGCAAATATTTTTTCACAGTAAGTGGAAGATCCAGGATTCACTATCATATTTGCCTCAATCCAAAGCCCAAGTTTCTAAATCCCTCACAATATGTCTACTTACTTAGCCATTGGGGAAGTTTTCTGGAGGAGATGCAAGATAGCTGAGTTGGAAAAGTAAAATGAAGTTAAGCAGACAAGGAAGGTGAGTAAGGAAGTTAACTTAATCAGGAAGAATGTAATTTACACACCAAATGAGGGGAGGAAATTATGTTTTTATGAAAACCAAAGCAATTTTTTGTCGTTATTACACATTGCATAGAGCAAGTTGCAGACATAAGGCTGAAGAGATAGGCTCTGGCCAAATTGTTATGGGCTCAAATGCCCAACCAGGAAACTGGGGTTGCCTCAAGTTATAGAAAATTATAAAAACTCAAGCAGAAAAATGGCATCGCTGGATCTGCATGTTCAATGTGTGTTCCAGCAGACCAGGCGGGAGGACATCTCACTGAGCCATTTTCAGGATAGCTAACAGAGAAAATGGAGCAAATCTATGAGCAAAGAAGGACTTCACATTAAAACAATAAAATGCAAGAGTTACCAATGTTTTCACACATGAGCTCTGAAGACAGGTAAGGATTAAAAGCAGAACTCTGAAAATCCACAGTGTAGGAGGCCACCATTGTTCTGGCTTAGGTCTCAGCAGTGGCTGCCTTGAATGGGGCAGGACTATGATTTGGCCTCTGGTCTGAGTGAGGTTATCTCACTGTTTCAGGCAATGAGACAGAACCTGGGCATGCTGGGCCTCCTTCACTCTTGGGCATCTGTACTTGGTTTCATTTGGCATGTTCAGTCTATACACAGCTTAACAAAGTACTTGTTCTAAGTCATAATGACTCCTACTTCAGGACTTGGGAATCTTCTTTTTCCTTCCAATGTGGTTTGGCTGTGTCCCCACCCAAATCTCATCTTGAATTTTAACTCCCAGGGGTCATGGGAGGAACCCACAGGGAGGTGATTAAATTATGGGGGCGGGTCTTTCCTACACTGTTCTCATGATAGTGAATGAATCTTATAAGATCTGATGGTTTTGAAAATGGGAATTTCCCTTCATAAAATCTCTTTTTGCTGGCTGCCATCTATATAAGATGTGACTTGTTACTCCTTGCCTTCCACCATAACTGTGAGTCCTCCCCAGACATGTGGAACTGTAAGTCCATTAAACCTTTTTTTTCTCCTAGTTTCGAGTATGTCTTTATCAGCAGCATGAAAGTGGACTAATATGCCTTCTTACTCCCTATTATAATTAACACCTTTTCAAACTTCATATATTAGCTCCAGCACATATATTCAGGGATGGCATTCTTCCCCACTTCCCCAATCAGATGAGAGATCCCATACCTATTCTCATAGTTCCACAGTTCCCTATTCCATTCTTCCAAAGTACTAATCACAAGTTCTAATGGTATTTTTAAGAGATCATTTGATTAATACATACCTCTTCCACTATACTGCAGCTCTATGAAAGAAGAGCAATGTATGTAGGGTTATTAAATGTGTCTCATAAGCCTAGTACATTTCCTGGAACCCAGTGTGGACTTAATATATATTCATTAAGTGACAATGATTTTCCCATTGGTGCCATCTCATTTGACACCATAAAATGAGAATTATATCTTACAAGCTGTGACCTCATTGATCTCCCTCATGGTTATATATTTAAAAAATAATAAACTTGAAGATTTAATTTGAACATTGTAGCAAACATCCTTTTGGGGATTTTCATAGTTTGGTCATTCATTCAGTCATTAATTCCATAAACAATAATTGAGCACAATGCCTTCCTCTCCAGGGCTCTGTTAGTTCTGTCTACTCTCCAATCTCAGCTTTCTACATTTTTTTTTTTAAACAAACTAATCCTACCAGCTGAAAATAAGTTGCCAGTATTCCAGTCCTTTGTGGTTTTTACTAAAAATTGCCTGCAAAATGAAATATGGCCCTTTTGTGATTTTTCATTAGAGAGCAAATTGCTTGTGATACTTTTGTCAGAAATTAAATAGTTGAATAGAGGCAGTGCTATCTTATTATTCAGTTGAATTTTTGAGAAAGGAGTGGGGTTTGTCAGACCCAAAGTTTCACTCTTGCTTTAAAAAAAATGGCTTCACTGAACTCTCAAGTTACTGCATGAGGTCACCTAGTCTGAGAGTCTAGTGACAGTATTTACAAAGAATTTACCTGTAATGATTGCACATGCCTTGTTGTTTCAAGTGGTTGCAAGAAAGTGTTTTCTTCCTGTTATTTCAAAGAAAACAAAAATATTTTAGAGGTATGGTATTTGAACACCTTTCTTTTTTCTTCAGTTCAAAATCATAGCAGAGAGCAATAATTTGTGAGGTGTGTTGAAATGAAATGCTACAGTTGATAGTTGTTTTTGCAGTTTACCCAATGTGTCATGCTGATGCTAACCTTTTCACAAAGAAATGCTCTGAGGAACTTTGATTGTTAAAACTGGACATTCTGAGCTGAAAGCAGAATTTTGGAGGGATGATGGACAAAATTGTGTATATGTGTTTCTCATCAGCATTTGGTGAGTATAATCAATCATATTGAAGTTCGCACTTATTTAAAATGTTACATATTGTAACATGGGATATTAGTATTTAGGATTGCTCACATGGTTTATGTATCTATATTATTTTTCTTTATAATTGGCTGTCTTCATGAAAGAATTGAAGTAGGCTTTGCCTATTCTTTACCAATAACCAGTGTTTATATTGTACTTTAGTCTATATAAAGATGTACTTTACACTATACTTTAATCTATAAAAAGATGAACCATCAGGACAGGAGTTCTTTGCTTTAACAGCAGAATAACAGTAAAGTGTGCTCAGAAGAATATCTTTAGCTCACATTTTGCCACACTTTTATTTCATTGCTTGATGTTCATGTTAGATCCAGTTGTCTGGGTCTTGAGAATGGCTCAAAGAATGGGTGCTCTGGTGTTTTTCACTTAAATGTGGGTAATTCTCATTATATACTTGATCCTGATACAAATCGTGGTCATCCCTGACTATAAAATTTAGACTTTACCATATGTTATTGTTCTACATGTCTTAGCACTAGATATCCAATCAAAATTAAATTCTACTTTCTACTAAGTCAGGTATGAAAACATATTTAGATGAACCAAATAATAGATTTAGAAAAATAATTTAACTGGCTGAATATCAAATCTCATAATTTCAAAAATCTAGAAATTTGAAATTGTCTATTTGATTGACTTAATGAGACTCTCATTCAAGTTTTTGGTCCCATAGGAAGACAATTAGCGCTTCTGTGAGCCACAGATGAGAATATCAAAACTACAAGAATCAAAAGAAAATACTAGAAATATGAAAATACTCAGAAAACAGAAGAGCTGCCTTTTATTGCTCATTAGTAGACTCCACATAACTGAGAAAAAAATCAGTGAGGTTAAAAATAGGCTGTTAGAGAATTCCCGAAATATATGCAAAAGGAAAAGAAGTACGAATGAGACAAAACATTCGAAAATTGTGGTAAAACAAAAACAAAAACAAACTAAAAATAAATTGCAGTATAATTTTAAAAGTCATCATATACATATTATTTGAAGGTAAAGAAAGAGAATGGAGGAATAAGATTTGAAGTAATAATGACCAGGAACTCTCCCAAATTAATGACAGACACTAAGCCACAAATCCAGGAAATACAGAAAAAAAGAGCAGGAAAACTAAAGAAAGAAATGCGTGTGCGCGCGTGCGCGCGCACACACACACACACACATGCAACTCCAAAACATATAAAATTCAAACTGCAAAAACTAACAATAGGAAAGAACAACTGGAAAGTAGTCAGATCTAAAAACAAAAACAAAAAACTTTTCTAGAAAGGAATAATTTTAAGGATAAAAGCTTATCAACAATCACAAAGCAAAAGGCTAAAGTGAAATACTTAAAAGACTGAAAGAAACTAACTACCAAACTAAGATTCTATAACCAGCAAAACTATCCTTGAAGAGTGAAGACGAAATAAAGAATTTTATTGCCAGCAGAATTTCATGCATGAAATGTTAAAAGATGTTCATCAAACAGAAGGAAATGATACATCAGAAATGTGTGTCTACAAAAAATAGGAATAAATAAATGAAGATAAAATAAAATTATTTTGTTTTACATATTCTTAAATGATCAAAAAAATAACTATTTGTTTAAAGTAATAATATTAATAATTTATTTAGTAATTCAACCATATAAATAAAGAAATGAATGATGGCAATATCATAAGGAATGGAAAAAATAATCAAAAATACTTATTAAAAATAAGACAAATATGAAGTTTGATCTTAGATCACAGGTGCAGTTAAAGCTACAAGTCAATAATAGAAATTTAGCTGGAAAATTTCCAAGTATTTGAAAATTATATAATATACTTCTTAATACCACATGGGTCAAAGAAAAAGTCTCAAGAAAACATTTATGTAGTTTAAAAGAAAATTAAAATGCAATTATCAAACTTTTAGAGAATACAGTGAAAACAGAGCTTCAAAATTCATAGCATTAAATGCATATCTTGGAATGGAGGAAAGATCTACAATCAACAACCTAAGCCTTTCTACTTTAAGAAACCATAGAAATAAGGGCAACTTAAGCCTAAAACAAGCAAAATAAAAAAATAATAAAGATTTGTGCAGAAGTAACGGAAATTGAAAGCAAAAAATATATATAGATAGACACAATCAAACCAAAAGATCATTCTTTGAAAAGTTTGGTAAGGCTGATAAAACTATAGCCAGGCTAAACAAGATGAAAAAGAGAAGACACAAAGTATCAATATCAGAAATAAAAGACTCATTGCTACTGAACCCATGGTATCAAAAGAATAAAACATGATTAAGATGAACAATGTCATGCTAACATATTTGATAACTAAGTTTACAACTAAATCTCTTGAAAGACAAAACTATCAAAATTTATACAAAGGAAAATGAGAATTGTCCTATATTTGTTAAAGAAATTGAAGCAATAATTCAAAACTTCTCAAAAAGAAAGCATGAGACACAGATGGTTTTTTCAGTCAATGAGTTCTACCAAACATTTAGGACCTAAATAATGCCACTTCTCCACAACAGAAGCAGGAGGGCCACTTCCTGACTTATTGCATAATGTCAGCATTTCCCTCCACCAAAAGCAGATAAAGATATTAAGAGAAAACTACTGACCAGTATCTTTTAAGAGCAGAGGCAAGATTTCTCAATTAAATAATAACAAATTGAAGAGAATGTATATAAACAATAATAGACTACAACCATGAAAGTTTATTTCAAGTATGCAACGCTAATTCACTTTTTAAAAAAATCAGTTAATATAACTGACACAGAAAAATTATGTGCTTATATCAATTGAACCTAAATAAGTTATGTGACAGAATCCATACCCATTCATCATGAAGACACACATCGAAGTAGGAATAGAGAGGACTTTCCTTAATTTGATTTTTTTTTAATTACACAACCTCCTACCACCAGCATCATACTTTGTGGTGTCTGGAAAATTTTTCCTTAAGATCAGAAACAGACAAGGATGTGCTTTGTCATCACTACTTTCCAATTTTGTATTGGAAATATTAATTAATGTAAAAGGATAAGAAAAATAAATAAAAGTTATGCAGATTGGAGAAAAAGAAATAAAACTGTCTTTATACACAGATGACATGATTTTCTATCTGGGAAATCAAAGTATCTATAAACAACAGCAACTTAGAATTAATAGACAAGTGGCTGTGTGCAGTGGTTCATGCTGGAAATCCCAGCACTTTGGGAGGCTGAGGCAGGTGGATCACCTGAGATCAGGAGTTTGAGACCAGCCTAGCCAGCATGGCAAAACCCCATCTTTACTAAAAATATAAAAGTTAGCCAGGCGTGGTGGCACGTGCCTGTACTTCCAGCTACTCAGAAAGAAGCTGAGGCATGAGAACCGTTTGAATCCATAGGCGGAGGTTGCAGTGAGAATTAGTAGGTAAGTACAGAAGTTCACATGACGTGAGATTCTTACATAAAAGTCAGTTGCATGTTTACAAACCAGCAAAGACAATTTGGATTTATAATTTTTAAAAAGACATTTAGAATAGCCCCCTCTCCTAATGAAACAATGAAGTATTCACATACAACTATAACTATACATATATATATTTGGGATCTATAGGCCGAAAAACAGGACAATGATGACAGAAATCAAAGATTTGTGTAAATATATAGAGAGATGCTCCACTTTTACAAATTGAAGTATTCAATATTGTTAAGATGACAATTCATCCAAACTTTCTCAAGTGATTTAATTAAATCCCCAAGAAAATCCTAGCACACTATTTTGTAGATATTGACAAGCTGATTTTAAAGTTTTCTTGGGGATCTGAAAATGATCATCCAAAATACATGGCACTTTGACATACAGAGTGCTTTGAATTAAAACAAATAAACAAACAAAACGGCCTCAGAAATAAGCCTCAGAACCATGGTCTCTCTTTAATCTTCAGCCCCCCTTATGCTTTCCTTTGCTGAAGGCTCAGGAAGGCCTTTCTCTCAAGTCCCCTTATAGGATTAAAAAATGTTCTTCCAGAAGGCACAAAATTGTCTTAAAATACACTTCCTAGAAATTTCAACAGTAAACCAGGAAAGATTAACCACTAGAAAAGAGACTAGATCAAAAGTTGTCACCATGCTCAGACGTTTTTCATCTAGTCTTTCAGGGGAAGCTCCAAGAAATTACCAGGGACATTTTATCTGCATAATATGACAACTATTATTCATGGTGAACATCTGCCCATCACCTTCTCATAACTTCCACCACCTCCATCAGATCTCAAAAGAATTTCCTCGGTTTTTTAGGCTCATTCATTTCTCTAAACATCATTGCCTATATTCTAAATTGCCTACAGTCTCATCTCCCTCTCCACTATGAAGAGAGTTGTATTTAAGCTGTAGCCATCTGGCCCTTCTTTGAGACTCATATTTTCTATGGCTTCCATAATTCTGCACATTAATACATTTATGTGTCTTTTCTTTTGTTAATCTATCTATTGTCAGTTTATTTCAGCAGCAAATCCTCAGAGGGCAGAGGAGAAGCTTTTCCTTTGCCTCTACAGGAAAAATTAAAAGGCAAAAGTTCTAGAATAACCAACACAATCCTGCAGGAACAGAGGAATAGTGTTGAGAATTCACACTAACTTACTTAAGACTTACTATAAAGCTACAATGATTAAGATAACATAGCATTGTCCACTCCCCACCAAAAAAAACACATGGAACAAAACAGAGAGCCTAGAAACAGGCTCAAACATATATTCGAATGAATTTGTAACTGCCCAATGGGTTCATCTTACCCGCTGCCTAGACAGAGCCAATTTATCAAGACAGAGGAATTACAATAGAGAAAATGTAATTCACACAAAGCTGGCTGTTCGGGAGACATGAGTTTTATTATTACTCATATCAGTCTCCCTGAGCATTCAGGTAACAGAGGTTTTAAGGACAACTTGATGGGTGGGGGGAAGCCAGTGAACCAGGAGTGCTGATTGATTAGGCAAGAGATAAAATCACAGGGAATTGAAGCTGTTCTCTTGGGCTGAGTCAGTTTCTGGCTGGGGCCACAAAATCAGATGAGTCAGTTAATCTGCTATATGCAGAAGATTGAAATTGGATCCATACCTTTCACCAGATACAAAAATTAACCGAGTATGGATTAAAGATTCAAATGTAGGACTTCAAACTATAAAAATTCTAGGAAACATCCTTTTCAACACTGGCCTTGGCAAAGAAAATTTGGCTAAGTCCCCAAAAGCAATTGCAACAAAAACAAAAATTGACAACTGGGACCTAATTAAAGAGTTTCTGCACAGCAAAGCAAACTACCAATAGAGTAAACAGATAATATACAAAATGTGAGGAAATATTTGCAAAGTATTCATCCAACAAATGTCTAATATCCACAATCTATAAAGAACTTAAATCAACAAGCAAAAAACAGGTAACATTAAAAAATGGGCAAAGAACATGTACAGACACTTCTTTAAAGAAGACATACAAGTGGTCAGCAAACATATGAACAATGCTTGTCATCACTAGTCATCAGGGAAATGCAAACCAAAACCGCAATGCTATATCATCTTACACCAATCAGAATGGCTATTACTATACAGTCAAAAAAAAAAGCAAAAAGAAAGGAAAAGAAAAAAGATGCTGGTGCGGCTAGAGAAAAGGGAACACTGCCATACTGTTGGTAGGAATGAAAATTAGTTCAGCCACTACAGAAAGCAGTTTGGAGATTTTTTATAGAACTTGAAACAGTGCTACCATTTAACTCAGCAATCCCACAGAATGTAAGAAAATATATGTAAACCATGTATCTGTAAGGGTCTAGTATCCAAATATATTAAGAACCCTTACTAGCCAAAACTAAAAAGACAAATCAATCCAATATAAAAAATGGCCAAAGATTTTGAATAGATATTTGCCCTAAAGAGATATACAAATGGCCAATGAACAATAAAAGTTGTTCAACATCATCAGTTACTTGGAAAACTACAAGACACTACTTCATACTCATTAGAATGACCAAGTTTAAAAAGGCAAACAATGTTGCCAAGTGTTGATTAGGATGTAAAAAAATTTGGGACCCTTATCACTTGCTGGTGGAAATGTAAAGTGGAGCAGCCCTACAGAAGACAATAGGCAGTTCCTCAGAAAGTTAAAAGTTGACACACCGTATACTCCAGCAATTCTGCTCCAAGGAACATAGCTGAGACTGAAAACATGTTCACCTAAAAATGTGTACTCAAATGTTCATAGCATTATTTGTAATAGCCCTCAAATCAAAACAATCCAAATGCCCATCAACTGATGAGTAGAAAAATAAAATCTGATATGCTTATACAATTGAATATAATTTGACCATAAAAAAAGAATGAAGTACAGATGCATGCTAGAAGCCAGAAACAAAAGACCACATATTGTATAACTCTACTTACATGAATTACTCATAATAGACAAATCCATAGAGATAGAAAATACATCAGTGGTTTCCAGGGACTTAATGAATGAAGGAATGTGTATGGAATTTCATTTTGGCATGGTAAAAACATTCTGGAATTAGATACAGGTAATAGATGCACAACCTGCTGAATATATTAAAATCCATTGAATTATACTCTTTACAATCGTGAATTTTTTTAGTATGTTAATTATGCCTCAATTTTAAAGAGAAAACAAAACAATTGAGGATTATTCTGACCCATATTTCTCAGCAGTACCTAACTAATGTGTAAAGTTATGACAGTAATGAGAAATAAGGGAAGACTGAGAAAGCATCTCTGTGGAGAGATGATAGATAAGGAAACATGGTAGCTAAATGTAACACGTGTTCTAATGAGATCTAGGAACAGGACAAAGAGAAAAAAATCCCTCACTATTAGAAACTAAAGAATACGGACTTAGGTTAATAATAACGTAGCAACATTAGTTCATTACCAATATACAAATGTATCACAGTCATGTAAGATGTTAGTAATAGTGGAAATAAATGAGGTAGGTGGGATTTGCTGTACTATTTAGATTGGTGCAAAAGTAATTGCAGGTTTTGCCATCTCCATTTTTCTGTAAGACTACATCTCTAAAATAAAAATTTTATTAAAAGAAAATCAGCTAAAAAGATAAGGGAATGGAAGCTCAAATAACTTGCCTAAGATCATAGTCCATAAGTGGCAAAGATGTTATTTGAACTCAGGCAGTCTGGGTTTAGTCTGAAGGCTGACTTGCCTTATTTCAAAATGCATTTAAAGAATATAGAACCCCAGCAGGGGATGAGAGGGTGTAACGAGGGGGATGTGGTCGTTATTCCCTCCTGTCATCGCTCCCTACAGGGTCACCTAAGGCTACCTGCATTCCTGTTCTGTCAACCAAAGGGCCCAGCTCCTGTCTATGCAGTTTCTTCAGGTTCCAGTGTTTCTCTCCCTAGCCCTCTGGACTAACTAGGGTCCAAGTATTTGATATGCAATAAGTCTTTTCTAAAACCATATTTAAGATACAGAGTATCTTAAGCCAATATTTAGAGCCACTGCATCTACCTATATCTGTTAAACTGTCTGTCCGTCTCTCTATCTACCTATCTAGCTCCCTACCAAAAAAATCTACCTATGGATAGATAAGCTAAAGAGTCAATGCATTTCGATCAATTAAAAGTGGAGTAAAGTTGAAAAAAAGAGTAGAAAATTCTGAAGGTGGCTCCTCAGTGATGTAACTCTATAAATGAGTCTGTATTATATTAATAGAATTAAATTAATTCATTTTATTCTCATTTCCATGACTATTACAGACTTTATTAGTAGCTTCTCATAGAAAGTTAAGCTGTCAATAGAACATGTATGTGTGCATATATATATATATATTTTGAATATATATATTTATATATATATATTCTTGTGTATATACATATATATATATATATACACACACACACAAGAAGAGCTCCCAAAGTTAAAATTATTCCTTATTCAGAATTAGGCAAAATACATGTATATATATGAGTTAAGAACGTATTAAATCTCTGTGTAATCAATCAAATCTTTGTGAATTGTTGAGAAAGTTCTGCTGAGTCTTTTGACATTTCTCAGGGGAAATAGAAGAATATGATGTATTTTAAAAAATAAAAGGTAACCAAACAACAGTAATCATATCAAATAAATCAAATTAAAGTAGACTTTTTAAAGAACAAATTTATTCTTTCCTAGTGTAAAAGATTTTTTAAAAATGTTTGTGCTTTCCACATTATCTAAAATATGTCAGAACCATAGCTCAAAAAGAGCACAGTAACAGTTGTTTTCAGTTGTATCAATTTCCACAGCAGTTTGAAAAGGGCATTGTGCATATTTTGATGTAATATGCCTTCACCAACATGCTGGGTAAGTTTAGAGATCACTTGGTATTGTTTTGTTTTGTTCCGTTTTTCAAAAACATGTAATTTTTGGTAATATTCACTTTACATACTTTCTCAAAAATTTGTGAATACTACACTCAAAAATAAAAAATCCCCTTTAATTCTCATTTCCTTAACTACTAAAGACCAGATTAGCAGCTTTTACCTATATATGGAAAATTAGGCTGCAAATGAAATGTTAAAACGTCTCCACCTAGCTGAGTTCACTTGAGCCTGCCAATATATACACAGCTTCCTTTGTCCACAGTATGGGGAAGCCACCATCAGAACCCCTGTTTTTATTTCCAATGCTTTTTTTTTCATTTTTAATCCAACAAAATGAACTGACAATTTAGCCTAACCACCTCCATTACCTTCGGAGAATGGCTAATGTTCTAGGAAAGAGACTTGACAATCTCCCTGACAGCATTTATTTTTCAATCCATTAATTTCACCCTCAGAATATGCTAGTTATCTGTTAGTATTCCAGTCCAGCAGCAGCTGCATGGGAAAAAGAACTTCAGATAAGCAAGCTATTGTGTATTCTGCTGTGCACTCTCTCTTCCCATCAGAGTCCAGGGGGAACGCTGACCGGAGAGCCACTTTACTTGGTAGGTGGCTTCATTAGAGACATCTAAAGCAAATCAAAATCACCCTCTACTGATGGTAGCTTCAGCAAGCCTCTGGCTCAAGAAAATTGCTGAAAATTTTCCAAGGCAAGCTGAGCAAATTCATTTTCATGAAAATCAGCCTTGAATACAGGATTGATCCAGGTGACCTTTGAGGTCCCTGTTAAGCCTGAAATTCTGGGATTCTGGGACCCACTTGAAGTTTTACTGTAGAAAATGAGTATATTATAGTTACATGTCCTATCTCCTACTCATTAGGAATCTGTGATAGCAGCAATGAGAAGAGAAGAGTAAATCCAGAGTTTTGAGGTAGAAGTGAAAGAAAGTCATTAAGGCAGACACTCTTGGATTTCTAATTCGACTAATACCACAACATTTTTTCACTAGTCATCTTCCAACTAGTGTTGGCTATTTCACACCTATCCAACCAAAGTGATGTTGTCTTTCGGAACACATATCTCTCTGAGTAAAAAGGTAAGGCTTCTGTATGAGAGAATTAATTGTCTGCTTTCCCACCTGAACCACAACCACCATCTTCAAACCACGTGGGGAAGAGCTGCCAGACTGAGACAGCAAAACAGAAACAAGCCGAGTCAAGGAGAACTCTGCACACTGCGTGGCTGCCTCTGGATATCTTGGTCTGTAAAACAAACAAGCCTGTGTGTTTTTAAACCACTATTGTTGTGTTTTCTGCCCTTTTTACCCAAAAGCTCTGAAACCAATACATTAATTAAGGAATAATACGTGAATAAAAGTCCCTAGTCAAAATAATGTGCCTCAGTAACAGCAAGGAGATGGCACATCTGCAAAAGGAGAAATTAGGAACTGACTTTTAAGCAATCATGTGGCAGTCTGATGGTAAAGCCAGACAAGAGAAACGAGGAAAGTAAATGATCGGTTCCCATGAACATGGTTATTGATTTTGGGGAGCCCTAAGTGCCAGACCTCTCCGTCTGTTTTCTATGGCCAAAATGCTTCTTTAAGACTTAAAGTCAAAGGCAGAGTAACCATCTTCTAACAATCTAGGCTAAGGATCCAGAAAGAGAATTTCAAAATCTTACATTCCGTGTCAAGGTCATAAATTCATTACATCAAATACAAAAAGCACTCATGTCTTTAGATTGGAAAAGGCATGAAAATTAAGGTGTGCTACTTCATTTTGAGAAATAAAGGATGAATTCAGCACCAAGAGAAAATTATGAACTCTATCATTAAAATTTTAATCTCTTTTAAGAATAATAAAGATTAGGAAGAGGTAATTGGCAAATTTTCCTTAGAATTAAGATAATTATATCAGAAATTTGTAATTTATATTACCTTTTGCCTTTTCTGGTTGGAAAAGCTTGTGGTGAGATAAAGCATAATGAGAATTCTAAACTTAAAGTAGACCAAAGTCTAAGTCACGATCATATCACTTAGTTATATCACTTTGAGTATAATTCTCTAATCTTCAGTTTGTCCATTGGTAAAAGGAAACAATATTTCCCCCTAACATTATAAGAATGAAATCCACTAATTTGTTTAATAAATATTTGTTAACTTCCAACTATGTATCAGGCATTTTGCTAGGTTTGGGTATCACATAGTTATAGAACTGGACATAATCTCATTCTTAGAGAATCTCTCCTAGAATAAATATGTAACCAAACTTGAGTACACTGTGATGTCAAATATTTTGAGGAAACCCTTTGGGAGTTGAAGTGAGCAACCTAATCCGCAGGACAAAGAGATTACAAAAATGAAATGACATTGTAAAGTGTAAAATATTATTTAATCCATATGTAATATTATTGCTTTGAGGTATCCTCATCGGTTTAACAACTATAATAAAAATGTATTGTGTGCTTATATGTCTGTCTGGGTATTGATTGCTATGTCTGTCACCCAGATGTCAGACTAAGCTCCCAACCAAAACGATCTTCATCTTAAATCCCTCTTCCATACCCAATGGAAAGTCCAATCTGTCCAAGATATTTGTGATTTTTCTGATAGGCTTATATTCTCACTGTCACCTCTGTGACCGGCTTCTGTTTCCAACAGTGGTCTTTTTGTATACCATAACAAAACAGACATAAAACTCAGCTAAGTCTCTCTTCTCCTCAGGTTCTACCACTGACATCAACAACAATAAAACACTCACATAATCACCTATGTCATTGGTAGACACCACTGAGAATCCGGGATAATGAGAGGTCACATTTACAACAGACGGCAACTATTTAAACATTTTCCATTAAATGCACCTCTTCTTTAATGTAGTGAAAGTCTTACAAGTTCAGTCCCACTGCTGAAGGTCTATGAACTCACACAGCTCTCGTCTTCTGCCATGTTAACTCCCCCCTTCTTCCCCTTTCTTTTCGCAAATCCATCCTATTCTTTCAGCTACTCTCAGGAGCATAAACCAGTTTCTTCTCGTTTGTTCATACAGAGGACCTTAGCAACCACTCTCCTAACAGGATACGAACTTTGACCCCTGTACTTCTCAAGATATTTCAATAACCAAGTTTATTGCCGACATTCATACTCAGAAGCATGCATTTTTTGTGGAAATTTTCTGCGGTAAAAAACAAATCTAGACCCACAGATTCAAAGTCCCTGCCCAAGGTCACAGAGTCAGTCAGTGGCCGTGCTGGAGAGAGCTGGAGTTTAAACCTGTGTCACCTGATGCAAAAACCTCCATTTGATTCTCTTTATCCCTAATATAAATGGACCTTCCTTTCTGTATTTCATCCAGGCTTTGTTTTTTGAAAGAAATTTGAATATACCCTAAAGTTTTGAGAAAACACTTCCTTCTCCAACATGTAAAATGAGCTTTAATTAAGGCAGAACGCCACCGAGAAAATATTTTCCAATTATGTTGATATAATTGTTTCCACAGCTTGATGTCTCCGGGTATCAGCTTTAGCAGGCAGTGGAGACATGGTGATATTGGGCTATTACCACTGCAGGCCTGCTCTTAAATTAGACATGGCATTTGGAAAACAAGCTCTACTTCAACATTCTTAAACAAATAGAGATGAAACTTTTGTCTCTATTTAGACTTCCCACTGAGCTTCATTAATTCATGGCTGTCTGGCCCTTTTGGTCCCCCCTGGAAGGCCATAGCTGTAATGATGAGATGCAAACCCAACTGAATATTCAACTTCACAACGTGGCAAGATGCCTGGAGCAAGGCAGTGAGAGCTCGCTATTCACGTTTCTATGTAAATTTTGACACTTACTAACTGAAAGAGTAGATCATCTGATCATTGCCTCCAAGAGCAACCGTAGAGAAAGCAGAGATTCTGATGGAGATAAGACTTTTTCTTAGGGTGCAAGTCAAGGTCAGAGAGCTATATTTAACTCTTGCCAAATCTACTAAAGAGGAAAAATACTGTAGTACTCCTTAAAGATTTTTGTTGGAATTATGGTTTGAGGCTGCATTTTAAGCTGTCACATTTTATTTTTCCTTGTTATTCATTGTTATTAAGAACTTTGAGACCACCTGGCTAAAAGTCTTCTTTAATAAGCTCCATTGATATCATATATGTGATCCAGCTTACACTTCTATCACCCTAAATGGGCTAGGCACTATTTTGAGCCTTACATAAATATTAATTCCTTCGATTCTCTATTGAGATAAGTATAGTTATTATTCCTGAAGTTCAGAGAGGTTAAAGATCTTGAACAGCATCAAATAGCTAAAAAGTGATATATACATATAATAAAATAACTTAGTACATAACTTATTATATTATCTATTATGTATACAATGTAATTTTTCATACAATAGATAATATGGAAGAAAAACGTAGACTAAGAGGAAGGCGGTTCTGAGACCCAGAATATAGGAGAAGGAAAACAGAGTCCATACGAAAAGTGAACACAAAGAAGTATACATATCTGGTGGCCAAAAGACAAAGAATACCTTCAAAAAGTCCAGAAATGAAAAATGTTGATTTGTATCAATTTTTGCTGTGTAATATTTAATATTAACCCTCTTGTTCTTTTTAAAGAAATCTCCAGTAAAATACACATTTCTCACAGAATGCTTGATGCAGCGTTTTGTTTTGACTAACTGA
This sequence comes from Plecturocebus donacophilus, assembly GCA_004027715.1. Taxonomy (NCBI): domain Eukaryota; kingdom Metazoa; phylum Chordata; class Mammalia; order Primates; family Pitheciidae; genus Plecturocebus; species Plecturocebus donacophilus. The sequence goes on from PVKP010011000.1 coordinate 45,056, forward strand.
AGTACCAGATTATCTTACAACTTCAGAAGATTAGCACAGGATAAATGCATGGCTGCCCTTGTGAGTACACAGAAAAGATATGTGTTAGACACATTTCCAGCATTCTAACTTCATAAATTCAACTTTGTTGAACTGGAGAACTTACCAATGAGGTTAGAGAAAGACATTCAACTCCCAAACTAATGTCCTAGCTCTTAAAATTCCAGAATGCATCATTCGCATTTACCAATTCCTTAGGCATTAAAGGTAATAGCAAAAACTGCAATTACTTTTGCACAAACCTAATAGAATTTTGACACCATTTTTGTCCTCTAGGTTCAGATCCTGGGCCACGAGTTTCACCAACAGACTTCTTCAAGGCCCACAGTGCCCAGCCAGCTCATAAACTTCTAGAAGATAAGTCTGTCAGTACTTATTTTACTGAACCGTATTACCCTAGACATTGAATTTCTTCTTCATGGACCATACTTCATCACTAATCTCTCAGAAACCTACATCATCAAAATGTATGTAGCACATTCAGCAGGTATTACAAATTCTGTTAGGAGAGATGAAAGAAGCATGGCTCTGGTAATAGATCAGGAATAGAGAATGAGAAAAGTAGAGAGGTGAGGAATGGAGAACTAGAGTGGTTGAAATCCATGAGGAAGAAAAGATAAGTGAATGACTCATGCCGAACGATGCAAAATTTTTTAATCCTTACTGTATGAAAGTGTGCCCCGGCCACGACCTTCTGGAAAGTCATGAGCTGTAGTGGAAATATTTGGGGTCTTTAAAATAGAAAAAAATAATCATCTGGATTTCTTTAAAAACAATTGTCTTGGAGTCCTTCTAACATTTTAACACTTATTAAAAGTCATATAAAAACTTATTTAAAACTCAAATTCATGACCCCCACATCAGATATTCTGATTCCAGTGACCTAGAATGAGGCCCAAAAATTTGCACGCTTATTAAACTGCTCAGGTGATTCATATACAAATTGACAGAGGGTGAGACTTTAAGAAACTTTAGCCTAAGTTCAACAAAAGAAGAAAACAACCCTCACCTACCCAAAATAGGCCAAAGACCTTAACAGAAGTCTCACCAAAACAGATACACTGATGGCAAAGAAGTATATGAAAAGACACGCCACATCACAGGTCAACAGGGAAATAAACATTAAAACAACATTGAGATACCATTACACACCTGTAAGAATAACGAAAATCAAGAACACTCACAACAACAAAAGCTGGCAAGGATGTGGAGCAACAGAAACTCATTTATTGCTGGTGGAAATATAAAATAGCACAGCCACTTTGGAAGATAATTTGCCAGTTTCTTACAAATCTAAACCTATTCTTACAGTATTATCTATCCAGCAATTGTGCTTCTTGGTATTTACATAAAGGAGTTGAAAATATAGGTCCACATAAAAACCTGCACGCGTGTTTACAGCAGCTTTATTCACAAGTGCTAAAATTTGAAAGTAACCAAAAGATTCTTCAGTGGGTGAATGAAGAAACTGTGGTATATCCTGACAATCTAATACTATTTAGTGCTAAAAAGAAATGAGCTCTCATGCCATGAAAAGACATGGAGAAAACTTAGAGGCATACTACTAATGAAGAAAGCCAATCTGAAAAGGCTACACATACTGTGTGATTCTAACTGTATGACATTCTGGAAAAGGAAAAATTATTGAGACAGTAAAAGAATGGTTTCCAGGGCTTAGGGAGGAAGGAAGGATGAATAGGTGGAGATGGGACTTTTAGAACAGTGAAAATACTCTGTAAGATACAATCATGGCAGATAAAGTCACTGTGAATTTGTTCAAACCCATAGAGTGTATACTACCAAGACTGAACCCTAACATAAACCTTGGAGTTTGGGTAATAATAATGTGTCCATTGTATAAATATACAATTGTACCACTCTGATGGGTGATGTTGGTAACAGTTAAAGCTATGCATGTGTGAGTGCAGGGGTTTTGTGGGAAATCTCTGTACCTTCTTAATTTTACTCTCAACCTAAAAGTGCTCTAAGGAAATATCATCTTTAAAAACAGAAAGAAAGAAAAATTCCCAACTAGCCTAAAGAGTATCTTCTGAGGGTTTGGGGGCAGTGAAGAGTGCAAGATCTGTAACAGATCATATTTTATGTCTGAGTACAGAGCTCAGGATTTCAGGACTATTTGGAAGTTCTGATCACAGCAGCCTAGCAGCCTTTACCTTTTTCACACAGGTCAAAACTGTGAATAAGGTAAAGAAATCAGTTAATGGTGTAACCAGTACCTGGGCAATGCTTGAGTAAAACGTTCACATATTGTGTATTAATAAGACGCTACATGACACAGAAAATTACCCAGGTGATAGTCTGAAAATAGATGCTATTATATCTGCTACCTGTTCTCAGGATCCTCACAAACAATAAAAAGGCAAGTTTACAAACCAAGTTTTCATCACTAACCCTCTAAAGACATTATTCTTTGTACACGTAGCCTATAGATCATCTATAACTGGTTGATCACAATTCAAATTTATTTCTAACCCAACACAGATCATGCAGATGTTCAAGATGAAATGAAATTGAATTTGGTCACATCCTTTATCAAGGTGAGCAAACTATTTTTCTCTTTACTCTCCAGGTATTTCTAATGATGTCCTGTTTTTATCAGGCTCCCATTACTCTCTTTCATTGAAAGGCAAATCCATATAGAATAAAATTATATCATTCTTTGCTGAAAATGCCATATCCACTAGAAATCCCTTATCAGCCTCCTTGTTTTCATATCGTTCTTATTTAAATGTGATATCTATTCTCTGAGTGATTTAATTTTAAAACATCTTAAATATATATGTGTGTATTTGTGTACTTATATCTGTATATGTGTGTATATATGTACATAAGTGTGTGACTGTATGTGTACACATATGCATATACACACACGTACACATATATGCAGAATTTAGCATGAACATACACAGATTTGTGTGTATATTCATCCATAAATATATTTCTGTCTCTCCGCATCATATTAACATAGGTATTCAAACAAATACATCCATCCATCTTTATTTATGATACATCTCGTGTTTTTATATTTATTTTTTTGATACAACAAAATCTCAGATAACATTTTCTATTTTTATATAAAATCATCCTGCTAAATAAAATAATCTTCAAGAAAAAATCTACTGAGCAGTATAAAATATATTCACAAAATAGTATTACAATAGAAGAATTCATTTGGGACTCTTATTTAAAAAAAAATAAAAACACCTTTTTTGAACTCCTATTACCATAAAAAGGGAAGGAGGGGCTGTAAAAAGATAAAGTGCTACCACAGAAATGTTATAATAAAATGTAAGAGTAAAGGCCCTATCTTAAAGATATCTTCAAAAATAAATGTAGGCAAACAAAGTATTGTCAATGAAAATACAAAGCATTTTTCTCAAGGAAAGATTTATTATTAGTAAAGAAACCAAATTAATACTGATTTTTAAACAAAGTATATGTTTTCTTTTTATATTTTCAAGAAAAAAAAGTGACCTTAACAATTCTGTATCTGACTAGAGTATCTGGAAAGAAATAGTAATATAGACCATCATTATAAACACCCATTTATTTCACTGGAATGCATGAGGCAAGGTGGCCTGCTGAATTCCTCAGGCACAACTTTTAGATGTTTTTTGGTTGTTAGTGGTAGCTGCCAAAGAAGTTTTGCAATTAGTAAGGTTACTTACTCACCCCACAACCTCACTTCAAAGCAATAATGAAAGTATGTTCCAGACAAATTTTGTCACACATGCAGATATTTATTTATTAAACATTCATTAAACAAGCAAGCAGAAAAAATAGCTCACATGGCCTACCTTGAAGACTCAAGGTCCTCGCTATTTTTCATAGACAGTTTATTCAAGCCAGGATTCAAGATGGATAACTACTCCACATGGCTGGCATCAGCAACCAGAACCCTGCAGTTCACAGCTAGAGGCTCCGGGGATTTATCCTCAAGCACATTATCCCCACGGATAAAAATCAAGACTTCATAGATGTTTATATTGAGAGTTCCATGGAAGTATGAGAAAACTCTTTGAGACATATTTTTTCGGTCTCTATATCTTGAAAACTTTTTACAATAAAAGCCTATTTCTGACATTCATCAGATTGATTCCAAGTAACTAAATCCACAAATGAAAACTCTTTTCTGACATAGAACATGCATATAGATAAAGAAAGAACATACAGTCCTCTGGCAATAGTATCATCTTTCTGACATCAGGTTTGCTGCCCTAGGATGTGGATTCTGGATTAGGGTATGGGCTCCCAGAGTTAAAATATTTTTAAGTAATTGGCGTGTGTTCAAACTTAAAATCAGGGATGTATGTCTTCTGATACTAGTGCTATGGACTAAATGTTTGGGTTCCCCTCAAAATCTATATGTTGAAACCATAATCTCCAATGTGATGGCATTTTTAGATAGGGTCTTAGGGAGGTTATTAGCTAATGAGAATGGAGCACTCATGATTCTATTATTTTTTATGTAAGAAGAAACAGACCATTTAGGTCGATTCCATGTCTTCCCCATTGTGAAACAGTGCTATGATGAACATATGCGTGCATGTGTCTTTATGGTAGAACCATTTATATTCCTTTGTGAATACCCAGTGATATCCAATAATGGGATTTCTGGGTTGAATGATAATTCTATTTTAAGTTCTTTGAGAAATCGCCAAACTGTTCCCGAAATGGCTTTACTAGTTTACCTTCCCCTCAGCAGTGTATAAGCATTCCCTTTTCCCTGTAACCTTGTCAGTATCTGTTATTTTTTAACAGATGCTATTGAGGTTGGTGAGATGGTGTTAGATGGTATGTTATTGTGGTTTTGACTGGTGCGAGATGGTATTTCATTGTGGTTTTATTTTACATTTCTTCAGTGTTTAGTGATGTTAAGCATTTTTTCATAGTCTTCCTAGCCACATGCATGCCTTCATTTGTAAAATGTCTATTCCTTTGCCCACTTTTTGATGGGTTGTTAGATTTTTGCTTATTAATTTGTTTAAGTTCCTTAAACTTATGGAAACAGACCTTTGTTGGATACATGATTTATAAATATTTTCTCCCATTCTGTTGGTTGTCTGTTTACTCTGTTGATAGGTTTTCTTGCTGTGCAGGAGCTCTTTAGCTTAATGTGGTACATACGTGCAATAGAATACCATGCAGCCATAAAAAATAATGTGATCATAGTCTTTTGAAGCAAAGGGATGTGGCTGGAGGCTACTATCCTAAGTGAACTAATGCAGAAATAGAAAACCAAATGTTAATTGTGGTGACCTTCAACAAGTACCTTAAGCTGTGCAGGTCATAGGTTTCTCATTTATAAAAGTAGAATGTTGATACCTCTCCTCCCTTCTTCACAGGATTATGTATCAATGGAGGTGAAACATAATACTTTTCTGTGAACTATAATTTATGGTTTAAATGTCATTCTCTTTATCATAATCATTCTTGTTACAATATATTATTTTCCTTAAAAACATAACTATTTCTAAGGTCAAATGTTTAATAGTCTTTTAATTACAATTACATTAATACACATCATCTGCTATCCATAAGGAATTTATTGCTTTTGAAGGCCAATAAACTAATTGAGATTGTGTGTATGAGAGAGTGTGTAAACTTACATATTCTAAAGTATTTTAAAATTTAAAAATACATTCTAATTTTCATGTTTTGTGATTATATTGATTAATATACCTATAATAGAATATACTGATTCTAGTATTCCAGATTCAAACAAAAATATGGAAAAAAATTGCAAATGGAAGGTGTCCTTTGTTAGTGGTAGACTATAGTTTTCCAAAAGATATCATTTAATAAAAGATACTTTTTGTCATAAAAAATAATGTTTTTTCTGCCTTTTCTTACTGTAAAACCACTATCTCTTTCTTTATAATGGTTCTTTGGTTATCGTTTCCTTAAAAAAGAACCCCACAAAAATGGTGAAATAGAGTAGACTTTTTGTATACAGATATAGTAATGTTAATATATAAATTCTCTAAATTGAGTCTAATTCCCACAAATTCCAATCAGCAGATCCAGACTTCCTTGTGTTCCTCTTTCCCTAAATCCTTCAGCTTATTTTCCCTGTACCCTACTCCCTCATCTGTAGCTAGTTGAAAACAAAAGTTAATTTAGAAATGTCAACTTCATATTATTTATCTACCAAAGTCAAACACTGAATGAAACACACTTGTACAAACAATAGTAGCCTTTCCTTGTGCAGTATAGGATGTGGTCAATCATTTGGCAATTCAGTTTTGGCACACTATGAACTATTTATTTGTTAAGTTCAGTACTCTGGGCTGCAAAAGCTTGAGGATAATTTTTTTTCCTTTTACAGGAAACTGTTAAATTTACAGGGCCTAATGTTTATTTCACAGTCAAACTGGTACTATTGTATTGATAAATATTTAATGATATTGAGCTCAGTGGTTATTGCCTTGTACATTTCATTGAAATGATGTTTTATTACAACTCTAAAAGTAAAAGTGTGGTCCACCGAGAAAGGAAAGGAAAGGAAGAAAAATCTTTCCAACTGGAGATGACATGGAACTCAATTTCAATTTGGAGCAAAAAGAGGAAGAGAAAAAGCAAGCAACCGAATCTTTTTTGAGGTCTCTACAGATTGTGGTTTAACAAAGTTTCCATTCAGAAAAAAACATCTAGAAAACTCTATGAAGATTTTAGAATTGTTTAAGTTAAAAGACTCTTACAATGCCACAGATCCAAAATTATTCTGAGAGAGAAATACGGACAGATGTTCGTATAAATTCTAAAATTTCTGCAGAAGACATTGCCTTAGTTGATTCAGTGGGAGACAGATGAGGGTTAGGGGGAAAGCAACATCAAATCATAAATGATTTCTATAATAGAGAAAGTGGGTATTTGGGTAAATGAATAAAATTAAATAGAAAACAATCTCTAAATGAAAAAGACACTTGGTTGCATTTATAAATGAGATTGCACTTCTACATAAAAAAATACATGCCACAGTAAAATAAAAACAGATTTTCTTTTTGTACCTGGTAGCTTTACAATTCAATACAGTGGTTTTTATATTTTCATAGTTGAGGACTCCTTTTGATTGCCAAAGAATTTTTCAGAGCTCCACAGTATAGATAATGTACTGTCAGTGTTAAAGAAAATGACTACAAGCTATGGTAAATTAACTGATACTTTAAAACATTAATAACACAACAAAACATCATCACAGCAGTATAAGAAAACAAAAAAATGAGGGTTGTACATATACAAAAGGCAGGTTAAGAAGTAGACATCTAAATAGCTGGTCAGAATGGAATGACACTCTAAAAAGGGCATTAATATCCACTGAAAAAAGCAAAAATAGTTTGCCAATCAACTATTAGACCTGACTTGTTAAATTCTCATCAAATTGTAAATTCTACTTCTACTTGCAGTAGATAGTGCCCTCCAGTGAAAATTTTGTAACCCTTTTCAAGAACCCCAGACTCCACTTGTACTAAACAGATATTGACCAATTCAAAAATACAGACTTGAAGACATGCTAGATTCTAAACTCCTCAAGGATGCCCATTTCTCCATCCAGCAGAGCATATACGTGTTAAATACGGTTGATGTTTTCAGCAACCAGTACGTTGTATGCATATGGTCTATACCTTTTGCAATAACTCTAACCCACTTCTGATGGACCTGTAAGTCTACCTGTCAAGAACAGTTAGATCAGTGAATAAACTCTTGGGGTTGTTTGGCATGCAGAGATTCAACCACCTTTTTGGTCTTGATGTCAAAACTTTACTTGGTTTGATTTTTTTGTAGTCTCACTTATGTCCTAGTATTTAGCCTCAAACTCTCAATAGCTCTGTGCTGATATGTTGCAACAAATTATCACTCTCATTGCTAGTTCAAATGGACCTTAACTTTGCTCTCAAGAAGTCTTGACTAAATCAATCATGTTGATCCTTCATACGTATAGCTATTTACCTAGCAGACAAAAATTCTAGTCCCATGATAGCGCAGCAGTCTACATAGGGTATCAAGTTTAGCTCCCAAATTGGATATCAGCTACTAAAATCACTCTAGGGATCACAGATTGCATTTCTTTCCCTCAGTTCCTTGTCTTCAATCCCAATTCAGTTTTAATCCAAATTGTACTCCTTGCTTCTCCTCAAAATCACAGGGATTTATTTTCTTTTTTTAAGTTTATTTAAAGAAAAGTGAATATTGTAGCATGTCACTTGAGTAGAATATGTTACTTTAAATGCAAGCAACATATTTAACAAGACAGTCATCACATTAGAAAAGACAGGTCTCTGGCTTGAGAGCTTCAGCAGACTTAATCTTTTACTAAGAACACTCTTCTTTTTGCTATTGCTACAGAGGCATTGATGGTCCAGCTGCTAGCCACTAACAACTGGGCAGATATATGCAGCCACAATTGTGAATTCAGAGGATGATATGAAGATGATGAAATGATATCAAGATCATCAGTCCAAGGCCCTGTAAGGGGTTGTTGCATGGCTATGTTTTATAGTCCCTGGGCAACAGGAAGGTTGTCATTCAAAATACTCACTGGCCATACTTTCATAGGAGAGTTCCAACACGTGAAATACTTTTTCCTCCAATCACTAGAAAGTAGATTTAGGAAGACTGAATAATTCTAAATATGTACACATCAAAATTGATATAACAAAACCTAGCAGTGCAAAAAGGAGATAAAGACAAACACCCAATCATAGTTGGAGATTTTAGCACTTTCTCAGTAATTGAGAAAATACTCATACAAAAGCACTTATATAGAAGCAAAAATTACACCGAAGATTAGAATAACACTGTCATCCAAATAGAACTACTTGATAGTGACAAAATATTACATCCAATAACCTCCAAATACATATAATTTTCAAATTGTACATAGAACATTGACTAGGATAGATCATACACTGCCACATAAAATATTTAATATATATCAAAAGATTAAAATTTAATCAATATTAACAATGTATTAGTAAATTAAATGTAGCAACTTAAAAGATAATACATTACAACCAAATAGGGTTTATCTTACCTGATTTAGCATTTAAAAATCAATCAATGTAATCCACCAGATTAACAGAACAAGAAAAATACATTACAGATTCAATAATCACTTTTGCCAAAACCCAACAACTCTTCTCCATAAAAATTTTTGGCAAATTAAGAATAGAAAGAAACTTCCTCAAACAGATAAAGCATATCTACAAAAATCTTACATCATATTAAAACTAAATTTGATTCTACTGAGTTCAGAAACAAGGCAAGGCTAGCTCTCTACCTCTATTTAACATTACAATGGGGATCCCAGCCATTGCAATAGACAAGAAAAAGAGATAAGTATAATCACCTTGGAAAGGACAAAATTAAACTGTCTACTAGAAAACAACAAACATGTGGAGAGATCAAACCCTAAGAAGTTTTTTTTTAAATTAGCTAAATAATAGATTAATTTTATTATCACTATTCAAAATTCCAGTTTATTTCTATATACTAGCTGGAACTTATTGAAAAAACAAATTAAGAACTCCATATTTTTAGAAACATAAAATGCCTAGAAATAAATTCATGAAGCTGTGGATAACCTCTATTTTGAGACTCTTTTAACATTGCACAGAGAAATAAAACCAAAATATATGGACGGATGCAATATGTTCTTGAATTAGAGGACTTAATATTTTTTAAAAATTCATTACTCCAAATTCATTTACATATTCTCAAAAAGCTGACTTCATAGAAATTGAGAATTAGTTTCTCAACTCAGGATGATAATGCTCCCTGGGGGTGTTTGAGAACATTTAGGGTGGGGTGATTTCGTAGCGACAGATTTATCCACCAGAAATCAGAAAGATATTTCTACAAAATGAAGAGTCTCCTTATCTTTTTGAGATGTACTGTTCTTGGTGATTTAAATATAGAGGTATAAAATGTTAGCTCTAGAAAATATTCAAACTGAGACCAAATTTCTCCATTTACAGCCCAATTTCTCATCAAACTTAAAACTTAAATCTAAAATGTTAATCTTACTTGCTTAAGGTCATCAGATAACTTTTGACAGAGTAGAGAATAAAATCAGATCTCTTGACTTCCAGTCTAGGACTCTTTCTACTTTACTATATTTTAGTGCTCAAGCAAAATTAAAGTTTAAAACCCCATGGAATCTTTGAAGTCACACATTTCATCTTCTCCAATGTTGCTTTTAATTTCTAAAGGGAAAAGTTGGCTTTTAAAGAACGTGATAAAATAATACAAAGAAAGACTACTCAATATTTTAGTGAAATATCACTTCAAAGTGTAGTTGTTTAAAACAACAAACATTTTATCATCTCTGATGTTTCTGTGATTTCAGAGAGCTCAGCTGGATAGTTCTACAGGTCTCTGGGATGCTAAGATAGTTGGATGTCTTTTCTTCTGCATGTGTTTGCAAAACGTTTCTTCTCCACATGATCCTTCCATGTGGCTTTTCCATGAGAGCAGTCAAACTTTTATATGATGGCTCAGGCTGTTGGGAGACTATTCTTTACAGGTCTTTAACGTTTATGTTCATCTTGTGAGCAGAAGTACTGTTCCATTTCTTGGTTGATAAAGCAATAAGCAACTGGAATACTGATTTGGGAAAATCACCAAGATGTTTCATGCTTCAGTTCTCTTATCTGCAAATGTAAAGTTAATAATACTGCTTACTTGCTATAGTAATTATGAAAATAATTGAGATAATTAATACAGTTTAGGTAAAATACCTAGCACAGTACTAGGTATTATATTTATACCACTGTTGAAAACAAATATTCTAAAATTTATCCTATGTTCTCACTTTTACCTCTGTTCAGTTTTTAGCAAAAGTACATTTTGCTTTTTTTAAAACTTCATGCTGCTTTGCTTTGTGTGAAGCAATCACAAAGCACATTCTACTGTCAATGTTAAATGATAATTGATTTCTACATAGCCACTAAATTGAAACTTTGAGAATTTTTTTTATTTTTCATGAATAAGATGATCTCCCATAGTTTATCAATTGAGAGCTTCTTCTCATGTTAGTTGTAATGAATTTTCCTCAACTATTCAGTGGTAAATATTTCTGCTATTTTTGTATTCTGATTATTACAATTCATTCCTTTCTAAACCACTAACCTGCGTTTTATGAAACCTTGGGCTGTTTTTACACCATAATATTATAAGCCAAGCTCACAAAATAAATTTTGTGTTCAGTTAACAGAATAAATAGCAGTTCCAAATATTTAATATTTCACTTTTTTTTCTACTTTGGGTTTGCAAACATTGTATGTAAGATATAAGCTCAGTCTGATGCAAACATCAGTTATACCACTCTTCAGAAATGTATCTGTAACAGTAGATTTTCAATAAATATGTGTTAAATCTCTGATCAAACTGCTCACCAGAATACAAATCTTCCTCCTTCACAGAACCCCAGCTGCACTCCTCTCACTAAAGCTGTACAATTAAAAGAAAACTAACCAATTAGACAGAAGGTCCTCTCCAACATCTAATGCTTATGTGATTGGTCTCATGAATGTAATAGGGTTAGTCCTGGGAATGGCACAGTGTCACTTCCACTGCCATCCTTTGTGAACCAATCACCAGGCTAACACATATTAAGGAAGAGAGAAAATAAACTCCACCTTTTTATGGAGGAGACTGATAAAGACTATATGGCTGTCTTTAATTCATTATGCTCTGACCCTGGTCACAAATTACTTATATTCCTCCTATGAGCAACATGTACTCATCCCATTCCAGGACTTCAAAAGTCTCACCCAATTATATTATCAGGCTTGAAGACAGCGGGATCACATCAGCTAACAAGGGTCAGGTGGGGACAAGACTCCCTCAGGAGTGGCTCCTTTCAATCCAAAGACATATAACCTAAAAAGTAAAGGGACAAATTAGTTTTGTTGTTTCTTCTAACATAGTTACCATTATAAGCCAGGGAAAGAAGATCTACTATAAACTCTTTCATTCAAAAAGGGAGAAAATGGAAGGCACATTGCAGGTAATGTGCCATAAGCATTCGGAAACAAAGACCAATACTTAGGACCAGTTCCTTGACTGGAGCCCATCTGCTTCCCACACCGGATTGTTTATGGCTCTCATATCTGATCTCTGAGTAGTGCTTCCTTTTTCATGAGACGTGGCAGGAGTTTGCAATGAATAGATTTCATCATGAGAGATTAAGGGTCTAAATGCTTTTTTTTTTCATTTTAGTTCAAGGTAATGATGATTCCACTGATGTAACGCTTTAAAAAAACCCTCTTTATTGGTTTTCTATAAAATTTCATTGAGCTTCATTCCATTATCCCAAAGCCACACCCAGATTTCTATGAAATAAAGGCTAGGAGTCAGGGAGGTATGGTCAAAGCACAGCTTTTTTGTCTTGTAAAAAGGGTCTACAAGGCACTGTTTTCAATCTTTCTGAGATCGTAATGAGGTCTTAATGAAGTGTGTTATAACCATGTCCTTGATATCATGATCTTGATGCCGTATCATGCTAATAGCAGTCTGGGTTTGATCTTTACCCTGAGTTCCCAGCCTGCCTTACAGGCTTCAGACTTGCCAGGTCCCACAATCACATGAACCAATATCTTACAAAATAAATCTGTCTATCTAACTATCCATCTATCTATCTCCATTCATATGTAATATGTAGATACATACATATTATATTATTACATTATAGATAACATTATCCTATTATATAAATACATGTGTGATATGAATATAGATGTGTATGTACCTGTATATATAACATATATTTTTGTTTCTGTTCTCCAGGCAACCTGGCTGATATAGGGGATCTGTATCTGGCCTATAGGGAAATGACATTTAACTTAGGGGCCTTAAAAGTGGATTAACTCTGATCCAAATTGCCCATATTTTCTGAATTCTACTCTTGCATCATGTTTCTGTATATGTGCCAGTATAGCCTTCAAAGTGCTTTCATGTACTGATATCAAGTCTCTTTAAAACTTAGAAAATAAAAGTAGATTATAAACTTCTTACGAAAGACCATTTAAGTCTGATACTTTTATAAAATCTAGCATCCAAAATTCCATCATGTATCTAGCAAGGTGAACAAATAGAAATAAAACAAAACAAAGGCCAGGCGCAGTGGCTCACATGGATAATCCCAACACTTTGGGAGGCAGAAGTGGCGGATCACGAAGTTAGGAGTTTTAGACCAGCCTGGCCAGGATGGTGAAACGCCATCTCTACTAAAAATCCAAAAAATTAGCCAGGCATGGTGGCATGCACCTGTAGTCCCAGGAGGAAGGAGAATTGCTTGAACCCAGCAGGTGGAAGTTGCAGTGAGCTGAGATTATGCCACTGCACTCCAGCCTGGGTAACAGAGAAAGAGTCAGTCTCAAAAAAAAAAAAGAATAAAAGAAACAGAAAGAAAACAAAACAAAAAGCACAATATGTGTAACACGCACAGGCACACACACACACACAGGCACACACAAGGAGAAAGAGATAAACGGATTGCAGCCATGACAATATCATATCTTGTAAAAGGGCCTGTTTGGGCAAGTATAATCAAAAGCTTAACCTAATTAGGATGCAGATTTGTGTGGCTTTTTGATGAAATACACCAAAGGGAATGGATGGTATGGCTAGAGCTTTGGGGCTTTTGCATTAAGCTCCAGCTGGGCCCAACAGACACTGTCCAGAAGATGACCTCCAAATAATTCAATGATTTTCATATGTTTGCTCATGTATAGTCCTCCAATGTGAGTTTTGCCATCTCCTTCCAGGCCCAATGCGTCTAACTGTTCAGTGTTTACAGGTACTCACAATTGGAAACCATCAAATATTCCACTATGGAATGATTTTAAAAATATAAAACTACAATAGTTGTTCCTCTCATTTTATCTACAAAATGGAGCCCTTTCTAAGCATGATACTTTTAAGTTAGAGAGCTCTCATTGGGTTTTTGGAAAGCGTTTAAAGAAAAAATGTTTGAAAAATGACATTTCATTGAAAACTAAAGGAAAATAAAAAATACTCTGTATTTCTCAAAAAGAAACCGGTATTCACTGATTTTTATAGCAAAATACATTTTCTATTGACAAAGAGCATATTCAATGTTAAATTTGAACATCTTATTTTAAATTCCTTCAAATAAGAAAGTATGATTAAGTTTTCAATCAGTATTTATTGATTATGTGACCAGATAGATTTTAATAAAATATAATGGAGCTTTCGGAACATAGAGTTTTAAAGTGCCATTCTAAAGAAGTTGCAAATCAGAGCTTTTATATTTCACATAGGGACTTCCAACATGGTTATCTGCACCCCTGTCTATTTCACGCAGGGACGTCTCTTTAAAAATATATTTGCATTTTGTTTTAGAGCTGTAACCTGTCTTTTTTCCCTTATAACAGTGGCTGGCCAACAAAAGCCCAGGGGCAGATCTAGCCTGTTACCCAATTTATAAATGAAGCTTTCTTGGAGCATAGCCGCACTCATTCATTTTGTTAATCATCCACGGGTGCTTTTGCTCTTCAATGCAGAGTTCAGAGTGTGACAGAGATGGTATGGCCTGCAAGCCAAAAGTATTTACTATCTAGTCCTTTAAAGAAAAAGTTTCCTTTTCCTGTAAATAAAGTTGCCCCTGCTTTATATTGATACTAAAATAAAAAGAGCATCACATCACTTGATTCATTCATTTATTTAATCTCTATACAATTTTGAACAGAGCACTTATTATGTTTCAAGACTGTGTTATATATGATGTTTGTAAAGATGAACAAGACACCTTAACTAACTCTAAGATCAAATGCTCCGTGGAGAGACAGTCACAGAATTAAACAATTAGCATGCAGTGCAGTGAATGCTAAAAGAAGTAGGTTTAAGTTTTCCATGAGAGAAAAAGATGAAGCAACTAACTGTAGAGGTACAGGGTAGTGATGATATTTGATCAGTGTTTTAATATAAGAACACACATTCACAAGGCTGGATGAGAATGATATTCAGACAGAAAGTAACTCTTATATGCCAAGCCCCAGAAGAGTGAAACATCCTGTTATATATAGTGGATATCAAGCATAGAATTAGAACTATGGCCCATGAGGAGGTAACATTAAATGGGACCAGATAGGCAGACCGGGGTTCTGTTCAACACTAAGGCAGTCATTGAAAGGTCATGAGGAATCACAGAAGCACTTTAGGAAGGAAAGTTACATGGTCACATTTACATTTCAGAGTAACTCAGGCGAACATTTAATGATTGACAGAAGTGAGGAATAGAGAAGAGTTAGGAAAGCAGAAACCAAGGCACGGTGTTAGTCAAGATTATTTCAGCAGAAAGTTGTAGAACCCCAACATTGATTAACTTAGGCAATTGTATATGTGTATATGTATACACACACACACACACACACACACACACACACACACACACACACATATATATATTTGGCCAGGCTTTTTGATTTGGAGCCTATCAACATATCCACAGTTATATTTCCCCAGTTCACTGTCCTTGAAAAAGCCAAAAGTATTTACTACCTAGTTCTTTATGGAAAAAGTTTTATTTTATATTTTTAAAACAATAGTTCTTCCCAATAGTTCCCAATAGTTCTGGCCAAATTAACCTAATTATCTTGCCTGGTTTTTTTCTCATGCCATCCCTAAACCAACCACTATGTGCTGACTTATAAAGAGACAGAAATCATTTTGCTGTAGATGAGTTTGAAGGGATAAGCATTCACATATGTTAACTCTTACATTTGTCCCCGAGTGTTGTTTAAGGTTAGCCTTAGTTCTCTGTTTATTCATTTGTAAGTATATATTTTTTTTATTGTTACTCAGTGACAGGCACTTAGTGGATGGAAATGTAATAAGGAAGAAGCTTCCCCTTCCCCCTAGTATCCTTCTGTGCAGTAAGTGAGAGAAAAGTCCAGGAAGCGATTAAAGAGCTATGAAAGCTTGAGATTACAAGAGCATGAAGAGAGAACCAAATGGGAGAGAGGCTGGGACTGTCAAGAAGGCCATCCAGAATTAGAATTGTCCTAGTTGAGACTCCAAGAGGAATAGGATCCAGGCTGGGTAGGGAATGAAGTATATTGCGAATAGACAAAAGGAAAATATACAAGGCCCTAGCACTAAGGCTGACTTAAGAGGGATAGGCATGAGGAGAGATAGAATCCAGATTGTAAGCTACAGCCACACCATGAAGACAGGATGCACAACAAAATTAAAATTTATTTGGAAGGAAACTGGGGTCAACTGAATAACGTTAAGTGGAGAGTATCATAATCCAATTTACATTTTAGAAGAAACACTCTGACTACTATGCGGACATGGGTTAGTATTTGTTACTGTCTGTTATTTCAAGTGACTAGTAGCCATGTACTCAGTGAGAATGCTTAATTTCAATTTAAAGAATGGATGGATTCATAGCAGGCACAGTGCAGCTGTTCTTCTGCTTAGATGTCGTATAACCACTCTGAACCTCAGCTGGTTTCCTCTATACAAGGGGAATAATAATATTTTATACTTTATAGGACTGTTATGGAAACAATTGAGACAATGCAATGCAAAAACCTTATAATAAAGCCAAGCACATAGGAATTGCTCAATAAATTGCCACTATTCTCATTATCATTATTATGATGAGTGGTTTTTCAAGAGTGCTCATAGGCATTCTATTATGTGAAGTTATACAGACACTGAGACTGCATTTGAGAGGAAGGGGAAAGTCAAATGAACAAGAGCAAAAACCAAGAGCCAGAGTGAGAGAGAGATGTCTATCTTTCTCAGAGGATGGATGGGTAGGTGGGAGAGGGGTAGGGGGGTGGGCGGGAATTTTATTTAAACTGATACGAAGAACTCTTTACAAACTGTATCATAAATAAACATTATTTTTACAGTTAGCAAATTGCAGCAACCTCTGGGGTGAAATGAAGCAGCTGCTTAACCAAGCACAGCTTCTCTGCAGGAGGAAAAGAGTACTTTAGTCAACTAAAACCATAGGTACTGGTGTTAATCAAAACATCTTTCAGGTAAAGATCATAATGTGTGTTTTTACAGCATTAATTAAGAAAGCAAACTATTATCTAGAGGCAAATTAAAATGAGAAAGCTGTTCAATTAAAACTTCTATGGAACAAGCATTACCCATAACTAGTCTCATAGAATCAAGGAGGAAATAAGGGATAAGAGAAAAGCAAATCGTATATACCCACAGGGACCTAAGTGTGCAGAGTTTTATGATTTTCACTAATGAGAGAATAGCCACTTGGTTTTATAAAGCAAACGGGGAAAGCATATCAATAATTCAAGCTGTTTCTCACTCCTCAAAGAATCTAACAAATATTACTTAGGTATAACAAAACTTATTTAGGAGAGAAGTGTCTGCAGTCAAAAGATTACAGAAACC
>PVKP010011001.1:0-62867 GCA_004027715.1 Plecturocebus donacophilus
CTTTCACTGGGAGCTACATTCCTGAGCTGTTGCTAATCGGCCATCTTGGATCTCTCTCCATTGTCAATTTTTATCCCTCTTAACCTATCTCATGTTTCTTTACAGCCACTTGTTACTGCCTGACATTCACCTCAATATAAGTTTTAGGCAGATTTTTAAAAGTAAAATGTATAAAAGGAAAACGTAAGTTAAAAGTGCTTTATGACATGTATATCATAAAAATATTAAAAGGCAAATGGCAAAGAGGAAAACAAAAAGAAATAAAAAAAACAAAAGGCCAATATCCTTAAAATTGTATGAGCTCTTAAGTATAAGAAAAACATTTTTACATTTTATTTTAAAAATTTTGCTTTCTCATTTTACTCAAGTCTCTGTTCACATTTCCTGTCCTCAGAAAAGCCTTCCTAATCATGAATATCAAATGACCCCTTCTGCACCCATCTCTCTATTTTCCCTTAAACTACTCTATTTTTCCGCACAGCATTTACCATTACCTGCTTTATTGCTGTATCTGGGCCCTCTGCCACTAATGTAAGCTCTGAGAGAAAACAGGTTTTGTTTTTATTCACTGCTGTGTCTTCGCATGGAATAGTATCTACTCAATATAAACTTATGGAATGAATGAATCAAGTTTTCTATCAACAATGTATTTAAAAATTATGGAAAAAATACTTTAAAACACAGAATAATAAAAGCTAATATTTATAGAGTGCCAAGTGTTACTCTAAATGTTTTACATGTATGAATTCATTTAAACCTAAACAATCCTTTGAATTAGGTAGTATCATGATGTCCATTTTACAGATAAGCAAACTAGACACAGAGATGTTATGTAATCTACTCAAGGTCACATAGCTACTAAGTATACTGAAGATTAACAATCTGGCTAAATACTTTCTGTACCAATCAAATTAAACTCATCTGTTCCTTTTCACACTTAAAAACTCTTGGATACGGGTTGGGTGCAGTGGCTTATCCCTGTAATCCCAGTGCTTTGGGTGGCTGAGGCGGGTGGATAATCTGGTGTCAGGGGTTTGAGACCAGCCTGGCCAACATGGCAAAATCCCGCCTCTACTAAAAATACAAAAAGTTAGTCGGGTGTGGTGGCGCACACCTGTAACCTCAGCTACTCAGGAGTCTTAGGCAGGAGCATCACTTGAGCCTAGGAGGCGGAGGTTGCAGTGAGCAGAGATCATGCCACTGTACTCCAGCCTGGGTAACAGAGAGAGGCTTCATCTCAAAAAAATAAAACTCCTGATACGAATGAGACCAATGAAACAAAATCTCATATTCACCACCATTACTGACTGTTCACTACATACATTACTAAAAACTGTGCTCAGCCTTTAACATAAAATATCAAACCCTTAGAATAACCTTGTCAAGTAGGTATTACTACCTTTCATGTATGAAAAGAGAAAACTGAGGCTGAGGGAGGTTAAGTTAGTTGCCTAAATTCTAGCTAGACTTGAAATTCAATTTAACTTGGAATCTAAAGCCTGAATTCTTAGCTACCAGGTTGAGGGATTTGCAGTAAAACTCTAAGCTTCAAAAGAATAAACAAGTACATTCCCCTAAGGAAAAAAAAAGCATTACATACGTCCATTTCAGCTATAAACTCTTCAGGTTTGTCCATAAAGACTGCAGAGACTGGAACAGATGTGTTTTTGGACATCATAAATTTTAATGGAACTTCATGAAAGATATGATTTCTCTCTCTCATAGTCATTTTCTTCTGGGGAAGTGGTGAATTAATATATATTACTTTAACTGGTTTTGAACCTTAAAACAGAAACCAAAGAAAAGAAGTAATTAGTATCTAATAGTGATATATTTAAAAAAAAACAGGATGCATAACATTAGGATCACCAAAGAGACACCAGAAGAATGGCAGCATATGTCCCATATATTTGCTACCCTTAGACTAGAAGATATTAAAGTCCTTTCCAAATCTTAAGGGCAAGAAAATTCAACTGGCAGGAGAAAAACATCTTTTTAACAATGTTTTTTACTGTTACATTCTTACTGTCATCATTACTCAGCTCTTACAGGAACTTGCAAAAAGTGATGAAATATTCACCACAGAGTATATATTACATTTAATTCTAATTTGTAGTTTTGTTTCATTAGACATAGTCTTTCATTACTGTATTTATGCTGTGACATATAATAATATTAATTCCGGAAGATACTTAAAAATAAAATATGAATCAAAACAGTAAGGAAAATAATTTTTTGAATACAGAAATTAATATGCAAATATTAATTTTGTTGTCAAAAGACAGACAACAAAATTATTGCTTATATTTACAGACTTACTGTAATTCCAAATTCTAATAATAGACAAGTTAGTAAGTCATGGAAACTCACCCATTTGAGGTTGTCTACTGAAGAAATACATTCCTTTCATTTCAGTGAAGGAACCACCTGACCATTTCAAGAATTTCTTGGCCACCCTATTCATCACTTTGTCTCTAACTCTCACCCTTAAACACGACTATAGGTGTTATAGACATAATTAATTCATTTAGTAGTGTTGAGCCTAGAGTAACTTTATACATGAAAAAGTTTTACTGAATGTAAGTGTCAAACTTATAACCTCCTTAAATCAGTACTTTGATACCTGATAAATGACCCCTTATATTTACACAGCTGAAATCAAACAGTTCTAAACTTTTTTTTTTTTTTTTTTAAGTTTTGGGATACACGTGCAGAATGTGCAGGTTTGTTACAAAGGTGTACATGTGTCATGGTGCTTTACTGCATCTATTAACCCATCATCTAGGTTTTAAGCCCTGCATATATTAGGTATTTGTCCCAGTGTTCTCCCTCCCCTTGCTCCGACCCCACAACAGGCTCCCATCTGTGTTGTTTCCCTCCCTGTGTCCATGTGTGCTCACTGTTCAACTTCCATTTGTGAGTGAGAACATGCCGTCCAACCTCTTTTTTGAAAGCAATATTTGACATAGCAAATCACAAACCTGCAACAGGTATTAATTGAATAAACACTGGAATTTCCCACTGTTCCTTGTATGTCGGTCCATGATTATTTAATAAGGTAAATAAGGATTGACTAGTTATAGCTATCTGAGGGTGGTATCTTGAAACAAGCTTCTCTGCATTTGGATCTTTACTAATATCCTGAAAAACAACAAGTAATTTGTTACTTGGTTATGCTTACTGAAACTTTCTTTAATAAAGTAAAAGACGAAGAAAGTCAGAAAGGGTACTTTAGAACAATCAGGTTAGATGTATTCTGTGAGATATAAAAGATATTTAGGAAGATTCAATGTTGCTTTGGTACTTACATAATGCATAGCTTCAGCTGTTTGTTCTGGCGTTTCAATGGTAGCTACATCATCTCTTGAGAGCTGCAACTTCATAGGCATTGAGGGAAATACTGTTTTGACATATTTTACACTGCCCTAAATATGAAAATAATCATTTTACTGCAAAAATCCTGATTTTTTTTCTAAGAAAAGTATCTTTCACCATATGAAATTTATCATTCTACTAAATGTAAACATCAGATTTAGAAACTTTATGCCAAGATATTTATGTTATTGCTTGACAACCACTACCAGTGTTTGTTTTTGGTTTTGTTTTGTTTTTGAGACTAAGACTCGCTCTGTCACATAGGCTAGGGTGCAGTGGTGCGATTGCAGATCACTACAACCTCTGCCTCCTAGGTTCAAGCAGTCCTCTCTCCTCATCCTCCTGAATAGCTGGGGTAACAGGCGTGTGCCAGCATACCCAGCTAATTGTTGTATTTTTAGTATAAACAAGGTTTTGCCATGTTGGCCAGGTTGGTCTTAAACACCTGACTTCAAGTGATCTGCCTGCCTTGGCCTCCCAAAGTGCTCGTTCTGTCCGTGAGCCACCATGCCAGGACAGTTTCGTAGAGTTTTTCCAGTCACTTTAAATCTATCCTCTTCTTTTAGGAGATATAAATCATAACAGGGGACAACAGAAACTCCAAAATATCCTCTCTACACACTTATTTCTAATATGTTTATGAATAAAACCCCATTAAAAAAAGGGGGCTTCCTGCTTGTATTCAGGGGCATTCAGATGGGTGATAAGAAAAGAGTATCAAGGAACAAAGTTAGTGGTGGAATTATTAAAAATATCAAGCATTTGCATCCATAAAATAAAAATAAAGGGACACAGATTTATATTACATATTTAAAAAGTTATCTAATAATTGCTTAAAGTTTAAATATAATATCTATGTAAAATATATGTGAGCTGGGCACAGCTGCTCATTCCTGTAATCCCAGCACTTTGGGAAGCTGAGGCAGGCAGATCACTTGAGGTCAGGAGTTCGAGACCAGCGTGGCCAACATGGTAAAATCCCCGTTTCTACTAAAAATACAAAAATTAGCTGAGCATGGTGGTGGGTGCCTGTAATTCCAGCTACTCAGGAGGCTGAGGAAGGAGAATCACTTGAACCTGGGAGGCTGAAGTTGCAGTGAGCTGAAATCATACCATTGTACTCCAGACGACAAGAGCTAGACTCTGTCTCAAAAAAAAAAACAAAAAACCAGACATACACACACGATATTTCAGACAAAAAAAAAGCTGGTATCTTCAGATAATAAACCTTACCAATGCAAGAAGAGTTTTTTCTAACTTTAACCCCATCTCTACTCTGAATGGGAAGAATCCCATTAAGCTGGTGACTTCATGGAGAGTATAGAATTCTGGATACTTTTTCACTTGTTCAATGCAAGCTCTTAAAATTTTCTGGGAAAGAGAAATTAAGAAAAATTCAGTTGTACTGTATTTCTCTAATAATGCAAAAAGGAAATTTTTAGTTACGTGTGACTATCTAATTGTTCATTGCAAAAAGTAGCCTGATTTCATTAATCAAGCTTCTAAGATTACATACATTGTATATTCTTTGTTTTCATAATTTATTTTTAACCCAGATACTTAAAATACTGATATTTAATAATACTAAAATTAGCAGTCTCATTAAAATTTAAAATTAGAGAAGACACATATTTTCCACGCTATTTAAGAACTGTTAAAGAAAGCCACATGAAAATTTCAACATGCTTTACTGCAATAAAAGCAGTTACATGAATAATTAGAAATTAAGTAGTATACTCTATAAACATTCCCAAGCACAATGAATTAATGAAGTAGTTATCTTACAGGTCATTCTAATCTATAATCTAAAAAAAATCAATGAGAAATGTTTTAACTAATTCAAATGATGGAGTGCTTATTATTTTCTCCAAACTGTTTTCAAAATATTAATGACTTATCAGGAAATGTAATCAAGTAAATAAAATTTACAGCTTCTTCTGAGAAGAATATGTGCCACTTGTGATAATACATAAACAATTTAGAGATGCTTAGCTGTTGAAGGTGGGGAGAGTTGTTTATGATTAAAACACACAGATACATTATCTTCTAAGATACATATTTTTTCTTCTTCTGTCAATGAACTTTATCTTAATGTCTCAGAATGTATTTTAAGTCAAAAAAGCTCTTAGCATCTATATATACTAGCTTTATCATATATCTATGTCCACTCTCCCTTCACAGGTTTGTAAAATGTGTCAAGTTACAAACTGGTAACTTTACTTCAGTGTACCTCTTCACCTATAGTTTCAGAACCCCTTCTCCCCTTTTCTAATCCCCACTCCCACTCCCTGCTAGCTGTCACATTTTCTGTCTCCATCTATGCTTTTTAAGGCATACCTTGATATTTAATTCACAGTATCATTTGCAACTAACGCAGATGTGGACTAATACAGAAACGTTTTTAAATTTCTGAGTCTACTGCAAACTCTTATCTACAAAATATCTTTGCTCATTATTTGTACTAATAGTTAACTTTCACATTCCCTTCCTATGGTAATTATTACAAGAACTTGAATATGTAAAGGAAGGCAATACATAAGAACTCCTGAAATAGAGACTATTCTGGTTAGACACTCATTGTCACATCATTCCTGGTATAACTGTGGAGGATGTTAGTGTTTTTAACTGAATTTCACTTAATTCAGTAACTACAGCAAGAGAATCAAAGGAAAATCTGACAGTTTTACACCTGTACTCTGATACATTATACAATTGTCAAAAGTATTTTGCAATTGGTAGGTATTCAATTAACTAAAGGATAATTACTTAGCTTATGTAGTACAAAATGTTTTACACTAATAATTTATTTTTCTTTGAAAAATAACTGAACACAGGAGGTTAAAGATTTAGGCTGTTCCCCATCACTCATCCATTGAATGCTATTACTGTCTAATATTCAAAATATCTTGAGAATTAAATATACCAAAAGCACATGCATTTATACAATACATATCTATCATAAAAACAGGCTAAAAAGACTATGCCCCCTAAATTTTATTTTGGACCAGAAAGGAAAAATATTTCTGGGCTTGGTGAAAAGCAAGGAAAGATGCAAGAACAATCAATCGATAGCCTCGAACACAAAGAGGAGAAACTAGAGCAGTGAACAGTAAGAAAAACTGTGAAAGGTGAGGTGGCTTGGGGGCAAACTCCTCAACCAGTTTTAAGACCAGGTGGGGAGCCAAACATAAGACTTCTACATTTATGCATGGATTTGAACAGATATATGTACACTTATAACAGCATTATTCACAACAGCCAAAAGGTGGAAGCAACTACAGTGTTTTCATCAATGGATGAACAGATGAACAAAATGTAATACATATCTACAATGGGATACTACTTGGACAAATCTTGAGGACATTATAGTAAACAAAATAAGCCAGTCACAAAAAGACAGACAGACACTGTATGTTTCCACTTAAAGACAGACACTGCATGTTTTCACTTATACAGGGAACCTAGAGTAGTGAAATTCATACAGACAGAAACAGAACGTGGTTGCCAGGAACTAGGGAGAAGATGGAACAGGGAGCTACTATTGAATGGGTACTCAGTTTCAGTTTAGGAAAATGAAAAGTTCTGGAAATGGATGGTGGCGACAGTTGCACAACAATGTAAATGTACTTAACGTCATTGAACTATACATTTAAATGGTGAAAATGGTAAATTTTATGATGTATACTTTACCACAATTTAAAGAGAGAAATGGAGGACAGACTGAGGTCTAGCCTAGGAAAAATTTAGAAATCCTAAGAAGAGAAATGGGAACATGAAGGAGAAGCAATCACTGAAAATGGCTGCGAATTTTCCAGAACTGATAAAGGTTACAAACACAATAAACACAATCAGCCAGCAGGATTTTATTAAAAAGCATATTTTTATGAAACTCTAAAACACCAAAATTAAAGTACAGTTAGTGAGGAAAGACAGAAGTTCTAAAAGAAATGACAATTAGACAACACATTTTTCAACAATAACACGAAAAAGTAGAATTGCATCTTTAAATGTTGTGGAAAAAAGTTAATTGCCACCTTTGAATTGTGTATGAAATAAAACAACTTACTAAAATGAGAACAAGAGAGATAAAAGATTTCCAAATAAACAAAAATGAAGATTGTTCACCATCAAGAGACCTTCACCAAAGGCACATCTAGAATACACAGGATTTCAAGAAGAATGAAATAATCTCAGAATGTAGGTTTGAGAAGAAGAAACGGTGGGCCAAAATTTGGCAAACCTGTAGATAAACCAAAACAAACATAAAATAATAATGTGGGTATGTTTAAAAAAGAAACAGCATTATAACAAAAATAGCATACACGTCAAGAGGAATGTAATGAGAATCAAAATGCCCTATGATTTCTATATTGTTTGGGAGACTAGTTGATACTGAATAGTGAAAGTGTTCACTGTAAAAATTCAAAAGTAACCACTAAGAGAACAGAAAGTAAACATGTAAATTCCAAACCAAAAGAGAGGGGGAAAAGAGGAAACATCAATCCCCTCAAAAGGAGTAAAAAACAAACAAAAATTGCACAGAAAAAGTAAAACAGAAAGCACGAACAAACCAATATATATGGTCATCATAATGGACATAAATAACTAAACTTTCTAATTAAAAGAGATCATCAGATTTTATTTTTAAAAGATAGAAAAGTAATCTAGTGGAACACTGTTTTAATCCCACCTAGACTTTTGTAGAAATGGGCAAGTTGACTGCAAAATTTACACGAGAATGTAAAGAACCCACGATCTCGAGAGTATAAAATTATAGTTATCAAGTCCGTATGCTTTTGGCATCAAGACAGACAGATAGATTAATGGAACAAAATAGAGTCAAAAAATGGATTCACATGATGGTGGGAAAGTAATTCAGTAATGGAGAAAAGAGTCTTCTCAATCAAATTCTGTGCTAAGAAAGAGTTTCTCAACATTGGCATTACCGGTATTTTGAACCACATAATTCTTCGTAGCATGAGGCTGTCCAGTACATTGTAGTATATTTACTAGCACCTCTGGCTCTACTCACTAGATGCCATAAGCACAACTACCAAGCTGTAACAACCAGACATATCTCTATGCATTGCCAAATGTCCATTAGGAGGCAAAGTTACTCTCAGTTGAAAATGACTATGCTAGAACTAGATATTCCTATGAAAAAAATGAACTTTGATCCTTATATCTTAGACAAAAATCAACTTGAAATCAACACAGACTTATTTACATGTAAAAGTTAAAACTATAAGCCCTTGAGATGACGGTTTCTCAATGCAAGCACCCGTGACACTTTCAGTTGGATATGCTTGTTGTGGGGGACATCACATGCATTTAGTATGTTTAGCAGCATCTGTGGCCTCTAAGTAGTAGACACTAGTAGCATTCCACCATTTGCAACAACCAGAAATGTCTCATTGCCAAAGTCCTAGGGATGGGTGGGCTGGGGGCGGGTCATGAAGGAGTAAAACTGACCCTGTCGAGAATCAGTTGGGATAGGCAAATATTTTTGTGCTAGAACACATGAAATCACTAACCACAAAAATTTTTGATAAATTAGACCATTAAAATTCTGTTTTTTGAGAGACACTATTTAAAAAATTAAAAAATACATCACAAACTGGAAGAAAACTATACATAACAGAGTTGTATTCAGACTATATAAAGAAATTTTATGGCTTAATAAAAATAAAAGCCAACTAAAAACAATCAACAAAAGACTTCACTGAAGTATTCTCACAAACAATGATCAACCCAGGAACATTCGTAGTGCCCAGACTGCATTCTCAAAGTATCATTTCACACTAAAAGAAACAAGGGCTCTAGAAAATGGCTGATTCCAGAGCCAGGGCAGGAAATATACAACACGAGCCTCAAAGACTACCAGACTTACTGAAAAGCCAATATGAAGAACCTCTCAGTGAGTTAATACTATTTGAGATTTAGAAAGGATAATAATTGTAGTGGACAGAAAAGCATATGTTTAACTCCATGGTTCAATAACATTTTTAAAAAGGAAAGCATGCTACCATTGGAGAATAAAAACGAACTAGATAATTTTTTTTTAAAGTGGTATTTAAAGGAAAAAAACGTAGTATTTATTCTGCCACGTGGTAAGGTACATGAACTGGGAAACCAATACTAAATAAGGGAAAGGATATCTTAAAAATTATTCTAACGAATCAATTATGCAATCAGAATATTACAACTGTGTAAACCACAGTGAATGAATGCATCTAGGCAGTGAGCAGGGGGTAGTGGGGAAAATGTTGGTCAAAGGACACAAAATTTCATTAAGGTATGAGAAAAAAGTTAGAGATCAACTGTAAAAGATGGTGATGATAGTTAATTACAATGTATCATGTTCTTGAACACTGCTAAGAGAGTAGATTTGAAGTGTTCTCACAACAAAAATATAGATTTGTGAGGTAATGCATATGGTAATTAGCCCGGTTTGGCCTTTCTACAATGTACACGTATTTCAAAAACATACTGTATACAATACATACAATTTTAACTTGTCAATATAAAAAAGTAAAATTCAAAAACAATTATGTTTTTCTCTTTAGAGAAAACATTATGTTTTCTCTTTAGAGAAAAACTGCAACACACATAGCTCATAAAGTTTTCGTATTTCGAATATAAACAGAAATCTTATATATTAGAAAAAATGAACAATCCAGCAGAAAAAAAGCAAGACTTGCACAGTTATTTTGCAAGAAAATATGAGCAAGCATATGAAAACATGCTCAATCTCCCTCTCTCTCCATATAGATACACGTGTGTGTGTTTGTGTGTTTGTGTGTGTGTGTGTGTGTGTGTGTAAATAAAAAGATGTGGAGTAACAGAAATCTTAAACACTGCTGGTTAGAATGTAAACTGGTATAACATGGTATAGCCACTTTGGAAAACCATTTGCAAATCTATTCAAGTTGAAGATATGTATACTCCAGGACTCAGTAATTCCACTCCTAGATACACAAACAGTCCTCAACTTACGAAGCTTCCGCTAAATGATTTGTCAACTTTATCATGATGCCAAACCATTGCAATTTTGTCACAATGTACAGCATTCAACAAATCACAAGACACTCAACACTTTATTATAAAATAGGCTTTGTGTTAGATGATTATACTCAACTGTAGGTCTAAGTATTGTGAGCCCTTTTAGAGTAGGCTAAAACACACTATGATATTCGGTAGGTTAGGTGTATGCATTTTTAATTCACTACAGGTTTATTAAGATGTAACTCCATCATGAGTCAAGAAGCATCTGTATATCCAACAGAAACGTGTGCTTATGTGTACCAAAAGAAAAGCATGAGAATTTTCTTAAGAGTATTGCTTAGAATAGCTTCAAACTGGAAGTAATCCAAGTTATGATCAAAAGAATAAATTGTAGTTTATTTATATAATGGAAAAATAGAAATGAAAATGAATGAATTACAACTCATACAACATAAAAATCTAAAAATCACAATTCCGAATGAAAGAAGAAAGACCCAAAAGGATTCTCTTCACAAAAAATTCAAAATCAGGCAAAACGGGGCAGGCATGGTGGCTCACACCTATAACCCATCACTTTGGGAGGCTGAGACAGGTAGATCACCTGTGGTCAGGAGTTTGACACCAGCCTGGCCAACATGGTGAAACTCCCTCTCTACTAAAAATACAAAAATTAGCTGGTGTGGTGGAGGGTGCCTGTAATCCTAGCTACTTGGGAGGCAGAGGCAGGAGAATAGCTTGAACACGGGAGGTGGAGGTTGCAGGGGGACGAGATCATGCCATTGCACTTTAGCCTGGACCAAGAGGGGAGCTCTGTCTTAAAAAAGAATAATCCCAACAAAATCAGGCAAGAGAAGTAGAACTAACACCCTCCATATACACACAAAAAGCACAGAACTTATCAGCACCAGAGCTGGGACAGTGATTATCTATTCAAGGTAAGGAGAATGCTATTTATTATACAGGAGGACTACACAGGGAGCTTCCAGATTACTGGTATTATTTTATTTTTTGACCTGGATAAGAATTACAAAAACACTTACTATATAATTATCTGTTAAGCGGAATCTATTTTTATTTTGTTCTATATACTTTTCCATATGTACGTGACATTGCATAACATAAAAATTTAAAACTAAAAGATCTTAGAAAAATATCAGTGAATCTTTGAGGTGAATGTAAAATACAACTTAGAGAAAAGGTGCTGCCACATCAATATGGAAAAATAACAAGACAATGTTTATCAGTTATCATTAGCTACCAAGTAATGTACTTTGCTTAAAATGTACAGTTTTATATTCACTTAAGAAATACTTACATTGAGCACCTGAGCACTTAAGTGTTCCAAACACTATTCTAGTCACTGGAAGACTACATCAGTGAACAAAACAGCACTTAAAAAAAGGTACTGTTTTACAAAAACAGTGTGGAGAAGAATAATAAGCAATAATTAAACATAGTAAAGGAAAAAATGAGGGTCATTCTACATTCCATCAAGTAATAAGGGACATCTTCATTGATAGGCGACATCTGAACAGAGAGAACTAAAAGAATCAAGACACTATTCCATGCAGAAATCTGGGGAACCGACTGAGAGAAAAATAGAATCAGCAAATGCCAAAGGACTAAAGGCAGGACTATGCTTGAAGCATTGAAGAAACATAAAGGCCAGTCAGCAGGTGGGAGCAGAATAACTGAGGGAGCAATCTGTAGAAGGTTGAGGATGGGGGACAGGAGGCAGAGGAGAGATCATGGAGGGCACTAAAGAACTTCATAAAGACTCTTCCTAAGAAAGATGGGCTGTAGTCCCAGCACTTAGAGAGGTTGAAGCAGAAGGATTGTTTGAGGTCAGGAGTTTTGAGACTAACTTGGTGGAGTGACATGTGCCCATGTCCTTGCTATTCAGGAGGCTGAGGTGGGGTCACTTGAACCCAGGAATTCAAGGCTGTAGTAAGCAGGACCGTGTCACTGCACTCCAGTGTGGACTATGACTTATGTATTAAAAACATAATTCTGGTCCTTTCAGAGGCACCGTTGAAACAAGAACAGCTGCCAGCTCCTTTTTCAGATAGAAAAATTTGACATTCCATTTGAACATATTATATTTAGGTTCACAGAAAATAAAAATCAAATTCTTTTATTTAGAAGAATCATTCTTTTGGTTCATATTAACAACAAAATTCTTTCTTACAGTGTTTATTTTTCTTCCTTTGAGACAGGATCACATTCTGTCATCCAAGCTAGAGTACAGTGAGTGGCACAATCAAGGCTCACTGCAGCCTCCACCTCCTGGCTTAAGTGAACCTCCCATCTAAGCCTCCCAAGTAGGTGGGACTAAGACTACAGGCACATGCCACCATGCCACCTAATTTTTATATTTTTTGTATAAATAGGATCTCATTATGTTGCCCAGGCTGGTTTCAAATTACTGGGCTTAATCCTTCCGCCTTGGCCTCCCAAAGTGCTAGAATAATAGGTGTGAGCCCCTGGCCCAGCCTGGTTTTTTAAAAACAGTAAAAGTATAATAACCCTGCTGTCTGTACTTCAACTATTTATAGTGCTTAGTTTTGTTTTTTCAAACTATGGTAAAACTTATCCTCTTATCCTTTTTTAAGTGTAGAGTTCATTAATGTTAAATACATTACCACTGTTGTTTACAGTGACCAGCTTTAAACGCTTAAATTTAAACTGATATTTATAGAAGAACTCTACTACAAATACACTGTGTGTGTGTGTGTGTGTGTGTGTGTGTAGTTATTATTTCAGTAGTATACTTCATTTATTTATTTAATTTATTAATTTTTATTTTTCTGGGACAGAGTCTCATTCTGCCACCCAGGCTGGAGTGCGCAATGGCGTGATTTTAGCTCACTGCAAACCTCCACATCCCAAGTTCAAGCGATTCTCCTGTCTCAGCCTCCCAAGTAGCTGGAATTACACGTGCCCACCACCACGCCTGGCTAATTTTTGTATTTTTAGTAGAAGTGGGGTTTCACTATGCTGGCCAGGCTGGTCTCAAACTCCTGATCTCAGGTGCAACCCGCCTCGGACTCCCAAAGTGCTGGGATTACAGATGTGAGATACCACGCCTGGCCTATTTAAGTAGCACACTTTAAATTTCTTGTAGGCTCAGTGAATGATGTAGGGAACAAGCTGGAATGATATATGGGTCTTGCTAACAAATTGGCATGAATGAGTGAAGTATCAAAAAATGAACTCAGAGTTGAAATGATCATTTTGTGGCTGGTTTCCACAAACATAATGAGCACAAGTTCATCTGACTGAGTTTTAAAGAATCATTCAGATTTTTAAGGACCAGGATAATCCTTTAAACACCATCTTCTCACAAGGGAAAACAGTGGGTCACTTCAAACTATTATGTGAGTAAAATGTAATACAATACAGTAGTTGGATCCTTAAAGAATATAAATATACATACAAATATACTACAGTCTACAATTTTGAGACGTTAGTTTTTCTACAATTTTAATGCACAATGAAGAAATGACCTGCAGTTTCTAAATTGTTAATACTGATAGTTCCAAATGCTTTTGGCAGAATCATCACACATTTCAGAATGCTGCTATTGTCTATCACTTGGCAGTTTACACAAATGTGATTTGTTTTGTTTACCTCTGTGAAGAGACGGGCATCATCAGAAAGCATATTATAATCCTGTGCACATTTCTTTGCAGAATTCTGCAAAAACTTTAGGAACTCAGTAACTTCTTCATTCACGTGTTTTTTCATATCCTGATTTTTAAAAAAGTAGACACGTCTTGGGATAAAAAGTTTCATTAAAAAATAATCACTTCTCAATCATTGCTATAATAATTTAGACTTAAAGAATAAAGTATCAAATCCAAAGCAGAATTCAAAAATTATTATATAGTAATGATAAACTGCTATTAAAAACTCCACAGAATTAGAAAAGCAAATTACTAAGACTACAATACATGCTTAGGAACTGATAAACTTATTTTATAAAATGCTGTCAAAATTTATTTATTTATTTAATTTACTTTTTGAGACGGAGTCTTGCTCTGTTGCCCAGGCTGAAGTGCAGTGGCACAATTTCAGCTCACTGCAACTTCCGTGTCCTAAGTAGCTGCAATTACAGGTGCCCACCACGGGACCTGGCTAATTTTTGGTATTTTTAGTAGAAAAGGGGTTTCGCCATGTTGGCCAGGCTGGTCCAGATGAAACTCCTGACCTCAGGTGATCCACTCACCTCAGCCTCCTAAAGTGCTGGGATTACAGGTGTGACCCACTGCACTCAGCCCCAAATTTTTTTAAAAAAACAAACATCCCAATAGAAAAATGAGCAAATATAGTCAAGTTACAAAAGAAGAAATAAAAATGGCTTAAACACACATGGAAAATACTTATTTTCATTAGTCATCATAAATTAAATTAATGTAAAGCAAGAGATCAGTTCCCCCATATTAAATTAAAGGCAAAAACGGTAATGTCCAATATTAGTGAAGATAGTTTTTTCTTTTTTTATATTTGATTTCAATTTTCTTTTACCTTACCCACATAGGATTAGAGAAGACAGTTTTTCAAAACCTGTCATACAATAGAGGTACAAACAAACTGGTTTAAACTTTTTGCAGAACAATTTATGTATGCGTAACCGCAAATCAAAGCTTTGAAAACATGCATAGGTTTTGATCTGGCAGTTTTATTTTTAAGAATTTATCTTATGGAAACTATCAATGATATGAACTAAGATTCTGCTACAAAGACGTTCGGCACAGCATCATTCATACAATTGACAATTCACAGCATCATTCATACAACTGACAATTTGGAAACTTCTTGAGACATGCTCAGAAGTAGAGCAAAATGCTTGAACTATAATAGAACCAACAAAAAAATTAAAGTATCATTTCTCTGTCAATTAATCTCCTTAAATTTTCCATTTTAAAAAAGATGACTGGACCTAAAAACATAAATGTAAATTTAAGATAAAAACATTTCCTCATTTTTAATATTTTTTCCTGAAACTGAAGAACAGAATACATACCAAGTACTGTAAGTAGTCATTTTTATTTATTCCAACAGCTTTGGAATTTGCAGGAATCTTTGCGTATTTAACCAACAAGTCCACATAACTCCTCTGCTCTCTCTGTGAGAAACGAGAGAAACGAGGATAAGGAACTCTTGGTTTTGGAAGAAGAACCATTCCAATTGTGGTTTTAACTTTTTCCTTTGCTTGAGTTGCTGAACTAACTGCCGGCTCATTTTCTACAGAACTTGCTGAGGCATTCAAATTTTCTCCTATACGTCTGGAAAACAAAATATAATTTACAAATATGTGCTTTTCACTATCATGGAACTTCATGATTCTCAATCACCAGGGAGAATATAGCGTGATTTACAGAGTAAACTCTGGATTATTATCTAACTCTGCCACCTGCATTTTAATGTTTAGCTATTTAAAGTAGATTAAGTATTCTGTGGGACAGGATCACAATGCAAACTTACCTTCAATTACCTGATGGAGAGGAAGAGGCATACTTATTCAATTTAGAAGTTTTTTCCCAGTAATAAAGATGGGAAAATCATTCTTGCCAATTACATATGCACGTACTTTGTGTTTATATTTTATTACAATTTGAGTTTTTTAAAAAATATTAATCACTAAGATTTATCAGTTAATATGGTGAACAAAAGCTACTAAGCCCATAATATAATGGAATCGCAAATTTGAGGTTAACAAAATTCACTGAGATTCTAAATGTTCTGGTTTCCTCTACTTATCTAAAAAAATTAAGAACATTCCAACATTATGCACCATATTTTATGAAAGCAATATTGGTTTTAGAAAAGTTGCACAATCTTCTATCACTCTTGCAGAATTCTCTATCACTCTGGTACATAGCTGAATTCACAGAAATGACTTTACGCTTTTCATGGACGCCAAAGAAAAATTCTGGCATACCTATAATAAAATGTACCAGAAGAGAAACTAGTAAGTAGCTAGTAAGAATCTGTTACTATATTTGTTTATGAAATGTGTGAAGGTTGTAAGAATCACAATGGAGTCACCAAAGTTTAAAAACCCCTGATATCATGGAACACTATGCAACCATAAAAAGGAACAACATCACGTTCTTTGCAGGGACATGAATGCAGCTGGAAGCCATTATTTTCAACAAACTAACACAGGAACAGAAAAATCAAACACCACATGTTCTCACTTATAAGTGGGAGCTGAACAATGAGAACACATGGACACAGGGAGGAGAACAATACACATTGGGGCCTGCTGAGGGGTTGGGTTAGGGTGGGAGAACATGAGGAAAAACAGCTAATGTTTGCAGGGCTTAATACCTAGGTGATGGGTTGACAGGTGCAGCAAACCACCATGGCACACGTTTACATCTGTAACAAACCTGCACATCCTGCATATGTACCTTGGAAATTAGAAGGCCAAGAAGACAGAGTTCTCATGTTTGAATTTCTGCTAACAAAATACTTCTGAAAGGGTATCTGCTCAGGAATTGCCTGTCCAACCTCGGATCGGTGTCACCTTTGTTACTGATCTTTCAAAGATCAAGTATAATTATTTCAAAACAAAGACACAATCTTCCTAATTTTTTCCTTAAAAAATCTTTGTTCTCCTTTACCTCCCTAAATACGCACATAGTTTTCTACAGCATACATATTCTCATTGAAATGCTTTACTCCCAAATAAATTTCTCTTCTTTTAGAGAGTTTCTCTTATTTAGATTCACAAATACTACCCCTGCTTTTAAGAAGTCACCTTATCATCCAAATAAGGTATATGAACACCACTTTCTTATCTTACTCATAATCCGTCTCTATTTTTGCTATTCAGTTATTGTAATCTACATTTTAAATAAGAGACTTTAGAAGTGCATAAAAACTGTACTTCCTTGGCCTCTACAAATATAATTTCCACCACAGTAACTGTTCCTCTAACTTGGCTCTAAATTACACAATAATCTACAGAGGAAGGGAAACTAATGAGAAAGATGGACATCTGCTGATTCATTCTTCATTCCTCCATTTGTTAATATTTATCAAATAACTACCATGTGCCAGCCTATGCCAGGTACTGGAAATATAATACTAAGTATGGTATCATCTCCGATCTCCAGGACATTATAATCAAGTGCATTAGACAAGTGAATAAAGAAGAAAGAAACGTAAATATGTACAACAACACAACGGGACGAAGAAGAACTTAGGTTTCCAACATGAACATACAAATAGGTGACTTAGGAGAATCTTAAGAACACCATGATCAGGAATTAAGGGAGAGAAAGAGAAGGGGGAGAAAATATCCATAGCAGTGGTTCTCAATCATGACAGTTTTAATGTCCCAGGGCATTCAAGAAGCCTGTAGGTGTAACTGGATTATAACTAAAGAGAGGGGGGATTAAAGACATTCAGAAGTGAGGAATAGTAAATGCCTGCAATATCCAGTACTATCCTGCATAGC
Source organism: Plecturocebus donacophilus (assembly GCA_004027715.1). NCBI lineage: Eukaryota > Metazoa > Chordata > Mammalia > Primates > Pitheciidae > Plecturocebus > Plecturocebus donacophilus. The sequence continues at coordinate 17,852 of PVKP010011001.1, forward strand.
TTTTAACAGTCCCCTTCAGGCTTTCTCTTAGCAGGGACAAGTAAGTCTAGTCTGTTATTATTTATCCTAACAGTACATTTTATTCTCTTTTATTTGTCCTATGATTCTTTTACGGTATGCTTTATTTTCTCTTAAGAACTTTAAATGAACTTAAATAAATGAACTGTGTTCATTTTAATGGCTGCAGCTCATTACCTCTTTGTATCTCATAATACAGTAGTTTTTATGAATTTACATATTAAAAATAAATTATTTCACATTTACATGTATAGGATATTGTTTTTAAAAATTATATGTATTAATTTCATTTTAAGCTAGTAAAGGAGGTGTCTTACTTCTTATAAATATCTGTTATAAAATGTGGGAGGATATCAGTCTGATATGGCTGAGAAATACTAATTTAGAACCATGCCTGGACAAAGGGTGAGTTACGTTCCATCCAAACCTACCACTAATTTGTTTTACATTAACTTTATAATACTAGAATAAATATGGCAAAAATTCCAAAAGATGACAACAGTATTTTAGAAAATATGTAGGTACCCAAATAAAGCAAAAATATTTAAGACCACTCTCTTAGAGCTAAACAATGGATAAAAAACTAATCAAGAGAGCTGATAAGGGAACGGGAGAAGAATTTTGGAAATTAAAATCAGGATGCTTAGGTTGGGTCTGAAAGTAACACAGGTAAAAGAAGACATACTTAGCTACTAAAGTTTCTCCAGTAATTGAATAAAAATAAGCATATTTTAGGCTAACAAAATGAATATTAACTGCTGATCTTGGGAGAAACGTATTACAGCAAATTGACTTCTCACTAGAAAATGTCTTGAGAGCTATTCAAACCTAACAGTATTGTGTCTGCACTCTTAACAATGCTGCTTCACAGCTGTCTCTCTGAATATGAGAACATGTCTGTCCTTGTGGCACAAACTGGCAAATTTAATTAAGCTGCTGCAGCAACAAGATGCTGACTCAGATATGCCAGAGTAGGAATGTCAAGAAATTCTAGCAGTTTAAATTGGCTACATTCAGCAAAGAATGAAATGGTAGCACATCAAGATCATTTCCCTGTGCAGTGCTGTCAAAATCTTCATCAGGGTGCAAACCAAAAGCATCCGGCAGGGTTTCTCTATCCACATATACGGTATTACATTTTATTTCACTTGATGGTTTAAAGTTTTCCCCCTGCATTTTGTCAACTACCTATTCTCCTTTCTTACAGTTTCTATGAAAAAAAAAAGGGCAGAATCTAAAACTTTAAGTTCCTATACTTTAAATACTGGTTTGGTAGCTTGTTTAAAAGTAGCATTTGGAAATGGTGCTTCTAGTCTCCATTTCAAGTCTACCAGTATTTTCTGAGTTTCCTGTATTAAATATGTTAAAGCACTCTCTTTTTAAATATATATATATATTTAAAGCTATTTTCCCCCTTGTTTGCTTAAAACTGAGTTATGAATATCTGCAACTAGAAACTTTAATTTAAAAAAAAAGGCAATTGTTTACAGTGCTATTTGTACATGAAGGACTCATGGGGCATTTTAATATCCTTTTTTATTTTCTTAGGGGACTTTCCAAATATTCTATAATTTTTTTTTCTTGCTTCAAAGAAAAGTAACACAAAATTAACTTTTCATATCATTCATTTGTAAAAACACTATTCAACCTGTCCTTTTATTTTACAAACATTTATGGAGCACAGAGAGCAAAAGGAAAGTTTTTTTTTTTTTTATCTTGAAATTAACAGAACAAAAGGCCTTGGCTTTCAACAAGAAAACAGTTGTAAATTAATAAAGCCTGAAATAATAATTGTAGTTATTATAGTTATTAAGAATCATTACAGTAATTACTGTAACAATTACTGTAATGATTCTTAATAAAATAAAGTTAGGAAAAAAGACTAGAAACATATCAATAGCTTGTGTACTTTTTCTGTAGTACAAGATAAATTATAGTAATAAATTATTTTGTGCTCTATAGAAATCTAAAGAAAACAAGGATATTCTAAGAAAAAAATATTCTAGGAGTTAGATATGCCCTACTTCCAGCAAAATGCCTTCACAAAGCCAGGTTGTAACCCACACCTGGGATACGCTGAAGAGATGTGGACTTGAAAAGAACCATTAAAATAAACTGGGCACACTGGCATGCACTTATAATCCCATCTAATCAGGTGGCTGAAGCAGGAGGATCACCTAAGCCCAGAAATTTCAGTCTAGCCTGGGCAACATGGCAAGACACCAACTCTAAAATAAAAAATAAAGTAAGAAGCAGTGGCAAGATAAAGATTAAAACTAAACATTTTTTGTGTGAAAACAGAAAGGCTGAGACAAGAGTTCAAATATAGTAAGATTTTTTTTTTAATTTTGAGATAAGGTCTCAAAATTTGAGATGGGGTCTTGCTCTGTTGTCCAGGCAGGAGTACAGTGGTGTGATCATGGCTCACTGTAGCCTTGACCTCCTAGGTGATACTCCCAAGTGATCCTCCTACCTCAGTCTTCCGAGCAGCTGGGAACACACATGCATGCCAACACACCGGATGACTTTTAAATTATGTGTAGAGATGAGGTCTTGCTATGTTGCTTAGGCTAGTCTTTAATTCCTGGGCTCAAGTGATCCTTTCATCCCTAGCCTCCCAGGGTGTTGGGATTATAGAGTGAGCTACTGTGCCCAGATGAGATTATTTTTTTCTATGTGTGTGAGACAGGGTCTCACTCTGGTGCCCAGGCTGGAGTGCAGTGGAGTGATCCTGGCTCACTGCAGCCTCAACTTTCCTGGACTCAGGTAATCCTCACACCTCAGCCTCTTCAGCAGCTGAGACTGTAGGCACACAACCACCACACCTGGCTATAATTTGTATTTTTGTAGACAGGGTCTCACCATGCTGCACAGGCTGGTCTTTAACTCCTGGGCTCAAGCAATCCAGTTGCTCTGTCCTCCTAAAGGGCTGGTACTACCAGTGTGAGCCACTATGCATGGCCTCAGATGATTTTTTTTTTTTTTTTTTTGCACAGAGTGATTTATTAGGCAGAGAGAGAAAGAGAGAGAAGTAGAGTGAGCTCCCACGCTGTTGAGGGAGGGGATCCCAGAAAGGGAAATTCGAATTTTTATTTTTTTAAAGAGAAAGATACATGTTCTCTAAATCCCAGGAAAATAGAAATGGTAGGCATCTTTTTTGATCTAAATAAATAAAGGCAATTTTTTACTTAATAGTAAGTTATAAAAAATCAGTTATCCTCAAAAAACCTGTACAAGTTGAATAACAAATAGTTTTTAAAAATATCCACAGATGTACATACATAAGGGGGTCTTTTACCTTAACCTTGTACATCTGACATCAGCACAGACTTTCTAATTATGCACTTTGGCAAGAGTAAAGTTGCTTCTGAAAATGCCCCTTTAAAACATTTATTTTTAAAAAATTTTTCTCTTTTTTTTGTAGACAGGATCTCACTCTGTTGTCCAGGCAGGAGTACAGTGGCACAATCAGAGCCCACTGCAGTCTCAAATTTCTGGGCTCAAGTGATCCTCGTGCCTCAGCCCTTAGCCTCCTGATTAACTAGGACTATAGATATGTGCCACCACACACAGCTAATTATTTTTGGGGACATGGGGTCTCAATTTGTTGCCCAGGCTGGTCTCAAATTCAGGACTCAAGTGATCTTCCTGCCTTAGCCTTACAAAATGCTGGGATTATAGGTGTGAGGCACTGAATCTGGGCTAAAATTGTCTCTTTAATATAACTCCTACTTGTTCTTATGTAAACTAATGCATTCATTTGATGGCATCAAAAAAGCGCTTTTTTCCTTACTGCTTTTAATGGCAATCTGGCAATATCTATCAAAATAAATATATATACATAACCTCCACTGACGGGAGTTTGTCCTACTCATACAAGTACATGTAAAAAGGATGCTCACTGTTTCTAACAGTAAAGGAATGGAAACAAGCTAAATATCAACAATGGACAATTTAAAAATAACAATAGAACAACCAACAATAGAATATAATACAGCTATGGGCCGGATGTGGTGGCTCACTCCCGTAATGCCAGCAAGTGCAGTAGGATGTGCAGTAAACACAAAGTTTTTGGTCCTGTTTTTAAATCCATTCTGTCAATCTATCCTTTAATTGGAGAGTTTAATCAGTTTACATTTAAAGTAATTATTGATAGGGAAGGACTTACTATTACTATTTTGTTAATTGTTTTCGATATGTCTTACAACTTTTTTGCTCCGCATTTCTTTCCAGTGAGCATATACAAGTCTTTAAAGAAGTCTAAGTATAAATGAGAGAAGAGGTAAGAAGGTAATTGGGAGGAAATGTGGAGTCCAGAGATTATTTAAAACAGGAAAAGTTGAGCATGTTCAAATACTGATTAAGTTGGCCAGGCAGAGTGGCTCCCGCCTGTAACCCCAGCACTTTGGGAGACCAAATTGGAGAATCACTTGAGGCTAGGAATTCAAGATCACCCTGGGAAACATAGCAAGACTATGTCTCTTAAAAAACAAACAAACAAACAAACAAACACCAAAACCAAAAAGTGATCAAGATGATGGAAAATGGGAGAGAACAAAGATAGAGGACTAAGACGGGATAACTGACAGAAAAGTAAACTGAGAAGGTAGGAAAAGATGGGGAGATATGCCCTCCACTGTAAAAGGAGAAAGGAAGAAAGTAAATGTTGCGCTCCCCTGGGGGAGTTTCCTAATTCCTCCTTTGGTATATTTATACATTTTTCAAGTAAACTCAATTATTTGGTTTTCAGATTCACCAACAACAGAGTAGAAACAGTCGATCAAAAAGGAAAGATGAGCTACTACAGGCAGGTGAGCAGTAAGAAGTACAAATTATCACTTAATAGTCATTAAATATCAGAGAGAAAAAAAATCTTTAGGAATTTGGCAGTATCTTTTAAAATATAAAACATACACATTGTCTGACTGAACAATTCAATTTCTCTAAGTATATCTTATAGAAATAACTATAAAAATTCACCGATATATTGTTTTTAATTACAAAAAAAAAATCCAAAAACCACAACACAATGTTCTGCAACACAGGACTAACTGAATGAATTAAAAGCACATCTATAATCTATACAGTGAGATAATATACAACTATTAAGATTAAATTATATGTTGGGGCATGGAAAGATATTTAAAATATCACTTAAAATGATAACTATAAAAAGTTTTATAGTATATTTTTAGTATAATCCCATTTTGTGTTATACACGTGTGTGTGTGTGTGTGTGTGTGTGTGTGTGTGTATTATAAGTAGTATACTATTTACTACTATTCTAAATAATTACTAGCATAATATTGGTACTATACTAAACCATTTACTGGTATAAATGTTAGTATAGTATTATACTATATTATTAGTACAGCAGTATGAAAATTATTGGGATAAATGGTTTAGTATAGTATTAGAAAATACTATAAAACTGTTTTGCAGTTCATGTGTGGAGAAAGGACTGAAGGTCTGAAAAGATAAATAGCAAAGTGTTAAAAGTTGTTTTAATTTTACCATTTCTATAATTTGAATGTTTAATACTAGAGATAAAGATAAAACTTCAACTATCAGAAAAGCAACAATTAAATATGGAAATAACCAAATAAACATATTACCTGTTGGATAAAATACACAGTTCTTTTAAACTTGGAGCCATGGAATGATCTTTATAATTTTCTCGTGAGAAAAATGTCTTGAGGCCATTTTTGGGGGAAATATCCCTGTGAAACAAAGTAATTTACTTATATTTGACAATTCAAAATCTCATGCTAGACTAAGACACATAATGGCACAATTTTAACTTATAATTTCATACCTTTTTATCCCTCGACCCCCAGACAATCTCTTCTTACTATGTTTAATGTCATATACCAGATCTGTGGACTTAGAAGTGTTACTTCCTGAATAGCTTTAAACCCAGGCCCATGATGAAATTCTCCAGCTCCAATAATCAGCCTTGCATTTTCTTTAGTACCTAATTAAATAAATGTCACAGAGCTGGAGAGTTAAATATAGAAAAGACTGAAGTATAATCACAGGTCTGTCAAAGGCTGTCCTCACTTCTGGCTCTAGGACATACCATTAAGATATTTAGTTGCTGAAAACACTTCTCAACTCTTTTTTTTTTCATGCACCATTGTCCTGAGCCAAAAGACACTACAAAGACTAAATTTGCTACCTATTTTGTTCACCATGGCAAATGGGATAACTGGTTTGCAAAAAGCACCTCAAAGGTGATATGATTATTTGTAACACCATAATTCATTTAGAGACTAACATACAATATTGAAAGCTTTCCATAAAGTTAGGCATCCAAAAATGCTCTTTGAATGAAGGAATTAAACATTTTAAAACAGTGAATCCATTAATCCAGGGAGGACAAAGGTCAGTAAAATTCTGTAGAAAAGGATGATTCCAAGGGCTAAAATATTGTGGAAAGGTTCTAAACAACATTTGGTTCCACAATGCCAGTGGTGTATAAGAGCATCTATGCTACATCTGAACACATACTTTATAGCACTGGCAAGGAATGCAAATGTGCATACCTCTTATCTAATCAAATCGCAACTTCTGGCTATCCTACTGTCCAGATAGGAAATTCTAGCATATTTGCTCTATACTCTTTTCTCTTTTTAACTATCTTAAAGGCATTTATCCAAAAAACTACAATTAAGGTATTAATGGAATGGTAAAATTAGAATGTCTTATTTGCCATGTACCACTATAGTTTCTTACTATCTTGTTGTGGTATTGCATCTGTGACATCTCAATAAATTTTTAAGTTTCTGCATATCATATAAAAACAAAGTCAAGGGCCTCAGGGATTGTGAACTCCTTGGGGATGGGAGTGTTGTTTGCAATAAACAAATACTTAATAACATCCTCACTTAATATTTTGAGTCAGGTACTATTTTAATACTCTTTGTAACCATTTGTAACTTTTGATCCTCCCTGGCTGGCTCAGTAAACATGAGTTAAAATGAACTAACACAGCGTATGTATTAACTATTATATTATTTAACCGGCTATTTGCAAAGTATTCATACACTTCTAAAAGACAGTCTATGCATTTATATTATCATTTGACATACATTTCAATATAACAGCATGTCTATTCTTAAAGAGAGTCTTTTTTATCACTTTTATGGAAATGGGCAAGGTTCTTGGACACAAGAAAATTCCAATATCTCTCCTTCACAGGAGACCAACAATAAATACCTGAGGGAATTATACATAAAAACAGTTTGAGTGCTGAACTGCTGTTCCACGATAGGAGTGGAAGTGGAGTCAGCCTAACTCAAGAGTTTAGTATGTGAAGATGAGGACAGGTTAAATTCTGAGACCCTAAACTTGTATCTTCTGCTTCCTCCAAATCTGTCTATGCTGGAAATGTATTTTCTTATGTCAACCATCAGCCCCACTATACTCCTCTTCAGTGGATTACAAAATGGCTACAACTCACCAATTCAGTCCTGGTTCACTTATGACCATCTTGGAGCTCATCTTCCTAGATTTCTGCTTCACTCTAGTTCACAGTTCACAGCTTCTTGGCTGCGAAGGCTCCAATAGAAGTAGGGTCCCTCCAGAATTTACTCAACTGAGGAAAAACAAAAGGCCAAGATCAAAAGTAAGTGATTGGCTAGGCCAGGTGCTGTTAGATGAGGACGAATCTCACCCTAAACATCTACCCTCAACAGACTGTGGCATCTAAAACAGAATACAGCAGACAGATGAATGTTCCCAAGGTTCTTCGAGACAGAGCAGCAATGACGATATACGATGAGTCTGTGACCATTTAATCTTCGCCGGGAGTGTTACTCTTAGGTCACTCACTACGGAAATAAGAGCTGAAACAGAATGGTGTTCTCATTGCTCACATACTAGGCCATTTGATGGCACGGAACTGGAAGTCAACTCAGTTCTCCAGTCCCTTACTGCCAAAATAAATCTTGCTTTTCTTTTCCCGACCATGCTTGGTTATGGGGCAGATTCTGGCAGGCACGGCATGACAAAAGCTACCTCGATATCAGGAATCTTAGGCCTTTCAGAGAGGACCTCACCTTTGAGGAGGCTGAGGTCGTCAACTTAAGTGACATTTCACTAGCTCATTTAAAGACTTCATCAGGACTACAAATCAGGCTTGATCTCTTCATGTTCAGTACTACTTCTGTGACCCCAGGCAGACTGATAAAGTGACATGCGTGAACCTAAACAAATTTAGGAATCGGTCTCTCGGCACCGGACGGGCCCTACCGGCTCCCCCTTAATCTACCTCTTACACTTCGACCCAGTGTGGAGCTGGTGGGGTGGGGTGGGGGAAAGAGTCGATGAAGGCAAAATGAACGGCTGAGGGAAAGGGGACGCAAGGAGAGGGGAAACAAGGGTTCCAGAAAGGCAGGCAAAACGGCGAGCAAAGCAGGGGTAGGAGCCGCGCAGAGCCAGGAGCAAAGAGTACTGGCTCGGTCGCCATGTTCCCTCCTCCCGCCCCCGCATGAGCATCCCCGCTGGCCCGGCAGCACGCTCCTAACCGCGTCTCCGCTGCAACGCAGCCTTTCCGCCCACCTCATGGTCCGCGGCGGCTCTTGCCCAGGCCGCAGCCACACACCACACACGCTCCACCCCACTCCTCACAGAGTCGCGCGCGCCGGGGAAAGGCCATATTTAAAGAACGTGGCTGCACCGCCTCGGCCCTGCGTGATGACGTCACCAGCGGCATCGTGGGCGGTGCCTTGCGTCTTGACGGCCGCTCCCTTCCTCCCCTCCCATCCTCGCGCGTTTTTTGTGGTTCTGGAAGCGAAGGGCGAGACCGGGCTCGCCAGGCGCAAGTGGTTGGAAGGTGCGTGTTTTCGTAGAAAATCCTCGACCTTTATCTGGGAGAGGAGGAGACTGATACGTTGGAAGGAGGACAAGCGACAAGTGCAATACTGGAAAGACCAGAACATATTTGGTTGTGACCTTAGCCAACTATTTGCTTATCCAGACTCCTGACTGACTTCTCTTAGCCAGACTCCGCATCTGTAAAATGGAGATGAAATTGTGACTACCGCTTCATACGGTTTTTTGGAAAGGATAAATGAAGCAAAGGATGAACCTGTGTTCTGCATAGTACCTGGCACATAGTAGGTCCTCATGAAGTGCTCCTTTACCTCTGCTCCACTCCCTGTCCAGTTTTAGCTGTCAGTTTCTACCAGAGACCCTTCTGGTTCAAACGCTAGTTTTGTTCTCATGCATTATGGAAAGATTTATTGACCGTAAACAGAGTACTTTGTGCTTGGTGCTGGGTACACATAGGACTAAGACTGAATACTGATTTTTCCAGTGCTTTGGATCTCTGGGGATGTAAGACATTTGCATTAAATACAATAGCAAGTAATAGAATACAATAATTATTCTATTAATTATAATTATTGTAATACAATAAATACAACAGAAAGTTACATAAGAAAGGTGTATAGAAAAGATTGAGGTTAGAGGGAGAGGAATAGCTAGTGTGAGGGGCAAAACGCAGCTTTGAATAGTATTGAGTACTTACATGTCAGTTACTGCACTGAGCATCTGCCACGTGGGCTCCTTTGAAGAATGTGGGTATGTGGAATGAAGAGAAATGGCATTCTAGACAGACTGGCACAAGTGTCAACAGACAAAAATTTGACACATCTAAATATTTCAATTGCCTTTATTGCGATTCTAGAATCAGGCAACTCTTCATTCCATAAAATGGAATGAGAGTCCCAATGAATTCGAACAGAGGAGGCTGGCTTTACCGACAGAAGAAAGGGCTGAAGAAAGCAGAAACAAAGAACGAAAAGCAGATTGATCATTTTAGAATTACTTTCCTGGTAAGGTGGAAACAGAATAATAGGAAGATAACCAATTGGTTAACATGAGGTTACTTCAAGTTACCCTTTGCTGTAAGGACTGAAACAGAGGAAACTTCATTATCTTGCTGATTGAAGATTGAAACTGTCCTGTTATCTCTGTCTCCTGATTTCTTGGAGGGCCAGATACTTCAGTTTTGGTTTGGTGAGCATGGGTGACTCCATTCTGATTTTAGTCTCATCTATTGGGGTCTAGTGCAAAAGTTCAAAACAATGGCCTCTTACAATTTTTGTTTAATACAAGGAACTGCATAAACCTATTGCATAAACAGAATCTAGTGTGTACTACTAGGAAAGCATGTTCTACATTTTATTTTTTATTTTAAGGCAGAGTCTCCCAGACTGGAGTGCAGTGGCACAATCTCAGCTCACTACAACCTCTGCCTCCTGGGTTCAAACTGTTCTCTTGCCTCAGTCTCCCTAGTAGCTGAGACTACAAGTGCACGCCACCACACTTGGCTAATTTTTGTATTTTTTTAGTAGAGATGGGGCTTAACCATGTTGGGCAGGGTGTCTCAAACTCCTGACCTCAAGTGATCTGCCCACTTTGGCCTCCCTAAGTGCTTGAGATTACAGGCATGAGCCACTGTGCCCGGTAGACATTTTAGAATGATTTAGAATATTGTTAGAAATTATGTCAATGTAAAAAATATGCCATAAGAAACCACAGGTAGTTTCTTTTGCCTGGAATGCAAGGTCTCTAAAGAGTAGGAGAGGAAAAGGGGTTGAAAAAATTGGTTGAAGCCAGGACACAGAGGACCTTATAAGCCAGACTAAGGAAGTTTGACTTTATTGTATAAGAAATGGAATGCTGGGAAACAAACAAACAAAAAAGCTTACATAATGACATAATTAGAACTGGCTGACTGTGCCTCAGGAAAGTTCACCTGGCAACCTATGGAATTCATTTAAGGGAGGAGGCCCGTTAGGAGACAGTGCCTGTGAATACTTAAATTCAACAAGTACAATGCCTGTTACTATGCAGATATGCAGACAGCATTTCTTTCTTTCTTTCTTTCTTTCTTTTTTTTTTTTTTTTTGAGACGGAGTTTCGCTCTGTCACCCAGGCTGGAGTGCGGTGGCTGGGTCTCGACTCACTGCAACCTTCGCCTCCTGAGTTCAAGCGATTCTCCTGCCTCCACCTCCTGAGTAGCTGGGATTACAGGTGCCTGCCACCACACCCAGCTAATTTTTGTATTTTTAATAGAGACGGGGTTTCACTGTGTTGGCCAGGCTCGTCTCGAATTCCTGACCTCAGGTGATCCACCCACCTTGGCTTCTCAAAGTGCTGGGATTACAAGCGTGAGCCACTGCACCCAGCCAGAGTCTCGGTTTCTTCATTTGGATAATGGAAGCAGTCATACCTTACCTACAGAATTGTTGTGAAGACTAGAATATATAAAAACTGCCTTGCAAAGACTAAATGTTCAACAAATACTAGCCCTTCAAAAAATAAAAGATAACAAAACATAGTGGAGGTGGTACTGTACAAAAAATTACAATGCAAAAAATGGTATACATACATATAAAAGAGTCCATGGGACCACAAATGAGGAAGAAATTCATTTTGATGGAGACAACTTATAGACCGCTTCAGAGAAGTTTAATTTACTATTTGAGTATTGAAGGATGACAAGTTCACTGGGTGGTGACAGGGCTGTGGATTTTAAGGCGTGAAAAAAAGCACAAAAGTGTGAACAGCTCCACATGTTCTGGGGAGGAGGAAAAGCTGTTGCATCACTATGCTGGGAGAAATGAAGGTCTTTGGACCAGAAATGGTGAAGCGGACTAGAGATGGTCTTCATGCCATGCTAGAGATTTTGGACTTCATTCTCTGCATTATGGGGAATCTTTGTGTATGTATGTTTGTGTATGTGTGTTTCAAATCGCTTTATTGGGTTATAATCTACATACCATAAAATTCATCCATTTTAATTGTACCATTAGGTAACTTTTAGTAAATGTGAGAGGTTTCACAACCATCAACGTGATAAAGTTTTGGAACATTTCCATTAACCCCACATCTGCGTGCAGTTTGTGGTCAGTCCCCCTTTCCAGCCCCAGGCAACCATTAATCCACTTTCTAAAGATTTGCCTTTTCTGGACATGCCATTTAAATGAAATCATACAATTTGTTGCCTTTTGCGTCTGGATTCTTAGCATAATGTTTTAAGGATCATCCATGTTGTAGCATGTATTAGTATTTATTCCTGTTGCTGAACAGTAGCTCATTTATGGACATGCTCATTTTGTTTATCCATTCAACATTTGATGAACATTTAGATAGTTTCTGCTTTTTGGCTCTTCTCAATAATGTTGCTGTGAGCATTTTCTATGTACAAGTCTTTGTATTTTTATTTCTCTTGAGTAGGTATCTAGGAGTGGAATTGCTTAGTTGTATGGTAAATTTAGGTTTAACTTTTTTTTTCATAGAGGTGGGGTCTTGCTATGTTGCTGAGGCTGGTTTCAAACTCCTGGCCTCAGGTGATCCTCCCCTTGGCCTCCCAAAGTTCTGGTATTACAGGTGTGAGCCACCATGCCCAGCCTATGTTTAACTTTTTAGAAAACTGTCAAATTATTTTCCACAGCGATTGCACTATTTTATTCTATGAATTTTTAAGCAGAAGAAAGATTAGGTTTTCTATTTCTGGTAAACTGAGGAATAAACCAAGCCAGAAGTTGAATGAGAAGCCAATTTAATTTTGAAAGAGTTCATAATAATATGTGCTTGAGTTTATGTTTCATTGGACCAGAATTTCAAAAAGAACTCTAAAAACTGCAAACATTGACTAAGCGAAGTTATCATAGTTGCTACTAAGTTACTAGGTACTCATTTATTCTTAGAGACCAAATCAAGACAGAGAAATGTGCAAGACCATCTTTTTTCATTTTAATTTTTATTTGTCAGTGCGAAGTCATTTTTCTACCCCTCAGCTAATGAGCTTCCTTTGCTTGATTTGGGGTGAACTTGGCCTTGGAATAGTTTACAGTTCAGTAACTGCTTCACTCAGGGAATTGCTTCATGAATTTACAATCATCCATAAGGCACTTCCAAAATGAAAATCCAGAAATAGTCCTCTAGCAAAAAGGTTTCAATCTAGTAAGTGATTCAGAAACTTTTGGGGAAAATACTATTGCTAATAGCAGTTTGTACAAGCCAGGCCTTTCAGCATTAAATGGTATTTCAAGTGGGGAGGGAATCATCATCAATGCCGAAAACCAGTAAAATACTCTGGCCCAGCATAAGAACAGAATGGCTACAGTGTTCAATTTTTTTCTACTCAGAATATTTTCTAAAATATATTTAGATATGTTCTATTTTATGTGGCCCCTGGGCTGAAAAAAAAAAACAACCATCCAGAAATCACTGTTTACTTGCAAGATGGTCTTTTATAGGGAGCATGTGAGTGATCCACAGAGAGACGTTGATAATAGTGATAATTCCAAGTAGAATAATTTAAAATCTGTATTTGTCTTTAGAATGCTGTGTGTGTTTTATCAGCAGGGTAGAGAAAGAATGGTAGAAGGGGTGAGTATGGGGCGTGTTAGGAAGTCATTATCATAATAGATTTTAGTGAGGCTAATACTAATTTTTGTCCTTCAAGCAAAGAACAATTGATAAATGAAGTAGCTGCTTCTTCACAAAAGGAAGTCACCCTGGAGTTAAAAACGTTGTTTGAGAAGTCTATCAAGTGGGTAAATAACAAATGGATTACTGAGAGATGACTACATTATGGTGGAGTCGACATTTCCCCTCCCAAGGAGAAAAAAAATCTAGAATCATATTAAATACAGAAGGACTGGTTTCTCTCTTTCCAGCATGAGAGATAAATGACATTAGAAAAAAACCAAGAGTCTTCTTCAGGTCATAACTGGTGGGACAGTGAAAGGAGAGAGCTCCTGTTAACCTCCTAGAGTGAGGCTTCTGCCACCGATGGGAGTCCAGGCTTGCTTCAAAAGCTGGGGATGGGGAGTAGAAGCAGTAGGGGAGCCATCAATGTGATTCTGCTGGAATCCAGGAGGGTTCTTGACCAAAAATTCCCTTCTCACAAGTTCCCCAAGCTCCATAAGCATGGAAATATCTTTTTTTCTGTCTCTGATGACTTACATGACATTAATAACCTCTTTGGACCATGGTTTTGAACCCTACTGGGCCCTATCTTCAGTTTCTTGTTCAAAAGGGGAAGCCAAGGTGCTTGGCTGCCTCTCAGCACAGCAGCAGTTATCTTTCCTACCACCATGCATGTGGCTCGGTGTTTTCACAGACCTGTTAGGAGAAGCTGAGGCCTCTGTAGCTGCCCATTTGGTCCAAATGCACGTTAGACAGGAAGTCCACTTTTGAGGGGCTAGACTTGCCCCTCGCTTCCTCTTCCCTCATGAAGAAAAGTTTAGTTGTAACAGTAGCAACTAAGACATTCTGGATGACCAGTCAATGGTTATTACTTTTGCTTCCTCTCCTAGACTTTATTAATAACCTGGCATTTGTTATCCTGTTTTTCCTGTGAAATCATCATGAACAGAATTTTAAGAAGTCTCTTTTATATTCCTGTTTAAGTACTCTTTTTGAAACCGAGCAGGCTAATGCAGGATAAAGAGGTGGCTGTAAATCACTATTTTTAGCAAAAGGATTTAGGCATGAGTTTGGGCAGAGATCTACAGGTGACAGATTTTCGTATCTTAAACTGTATTTTAATTAACTCTCAATTTCTGCAGACACTGGAAGGTGTGTTTGTAATTATGTAGAACTTGATGGTCTACAGAGATTTCACATGCATAATTTCATTCTTTTTTTCTGAGGTAGTTGAAGATAAAAGCAGGATTAGGGATTGTTTACTACTTGCAGCAATTTTGGGGATTCAGATATTTATTGCATGCTACTGAGTGTAGGGGATGCTTGGGCATTATAGTATTGTTGAGGAAAATGCCAATTTAGTTGCCTTTATTCTGACTTCAGAGTATTTTATAATTTGAATGTCCTTGATATTATTTTCACAGTAATTGATGATGAGGTTTTTGCACCATTAAAATGGTGTAATACTTAGCTGAAGCTAAATTTATGATTCACCCCTAAGTAATTTACTCAAAAGAAGGGGTGGGAGTGGGGCAATGACACTGCAGGTAGTCAGACATTGTAAAAAAAGTATTTGGCAACATTTCTGCAATTCAATTTTAATGATTTCTAAAGCAAAAATGACAAAATATACTATGCATTCAGGATTTCTCTCCTGAACTCAGGGAAGATATGACTAATCAGTCATAGCACTTTTTTTTTTTTTTTGAGACAGGAAGCAACCTCAGAATTCTCAATTCTACATTGCCGAGTGACTGTCAATCAGTGGGTAATAATCTCACAAGTTAATACTGCTTTGCCTTTTCTGATCAAAAGGTTTGCTTGATCCTTGTAAATATTATTTTCTCTGCAAAATGGCTGTAAAAATTTTTTTTTTGGAGACAAAAGTCTCGCTCTGTCACCCAGGTTGGAGTGCAGTGGCATGATCTCAGCTCGTTGCAACCTTTGCCTCCCAGATTCAAGTGATTCTCCTGCCTCAGCCTCCCGAATAGCTGGGACTACAGGTGCGCACCAACACGCCCAGCTAATTTTTGCATTTTCAGTAGAGACAGGGATTCACTATGTTGGCCACGATGTCTCGATCTCTTGAACTCATGATCTGCCTGCCTTGGCCTTCCAAAGTGCTGGGATTACAGGCATGAGCTACGGCACCCAGCCAATAATTTTTTTTTTAAGTACTATACTATAGAACAGTGCTTCTCACACTTTAATGTGCATAGGGATCACCTGGTATCCTAAAAAAATGCAGCTTAATTTAGTAGGTCTCGGTGGTGCTTGGGATTCAGTAGTTCCAACAAAGTGGCAGCTGATGCTGTGCTGCTAATCTGTGGAGCACATTTACTAAGCTTCTTCTAGACCCTTCACTAGAGACAAGATGTAAGCTAGGAAGCTATGTACAGCACAACTCATTAAACAAGAAAAAAGAAAAACAAGGCAAGTGTTCCATTAGAAGCTGAAGTTTTATTATAGGATAACAGTACATAAAGCACATCTAAAATTGATGTGTTCAATGCACTTTTAATAAAGGTAATGTAATATTAAAGGTACAGTTTCTAAGTACAATATAACAACATTCATATTAGAATGAAAATTGGAGTATTTAAAAGACAACATTAAATCTCTCTTTTTTGTACAGCTTGTATTTACAAAATGAATCAAAATATTTTTTTTTAATTCAGGACTCAATAAAATAAACAGCTGGAAATAAGCAGACTACTGTAAGAGTGAATTGAAAAGAAAACCCAATGTAAGTGAAAAGTTGGATGATCCTCTAATAAAGATCATTAGCAAAGTTTTAGTTCAATACTAGTTTTAGGATTCCCATAAATGGCTTGCATTTTTAGTGTGGCAGAAAAGGAGTTTTTACATACTGTACACAAAACAGACAGCATATATTTATAGGTACAGTATTACTGTTTCCAAACTTGCATGTATATTTACAGAAGGCTGAGTTTGTTACTCACAGGGGTTTGTGAGATTTGTGTGCTTAATCCTCAAGACCTACACACAATTAGAATCAGCATTTCATGTGGTCTTTTTAAATGTGGCTTAAATACTTGGTTGTAGAAGAAAATATTAACCATAAGGCTTGCCTTACTTTATAAATTTAACAAAACAACCCAGGAAAAAAAGTTTTAATGGGGCACACTTGTTATCATTTAACCATTGTCAAATGCTGACATGTGCTGGCCTTTGTGCAGACGCAAAGAGATATATAAAATCTCTACCCTCAGGAAGCTTAGGATGCTAAATGGTGCTTTTTAAAAAAAAAAGGTTTCAATCTCTTTCCAAGCGAGGCAGTTAAGGAATGATGTGATTTATATTAAAAGAGATTTCTCCCTAAACTGTGGCCAATCCACTTTAAAAGGTTAACTATTAGCATTAGCTCTCATTAACCACACAATTGCATTTATAATTAAGGTAACAGCAACTCTTCCACAAAAATGGAAAATGTCTAGAATTGTGGGTAATTATGCAGTGCATGGAAGCCAATAATCATGGCTTGAGAATTTATCACCTTCAATTACAAAAAGTGCAGTAAACAGAAACATTTGCTCTACATTTATAAATTGCTCAAAAATCTTTGCTAAAGATCTTACAAATTCAGTAATATTACAGAACAATTCTAATCAATATTTAATAAGGTTAACTACATCCTTAGTTAGATATTTGATATACTTTGCTTTTTAATAATGCCAATAGATTTTGGGAGAATGGGTAAAAAGGTTTAAGTAAGCTCATTATTAAATAACTTTAAAAATGAAGGTCCTTCACTCAGTTCATGGAACTGGGTGAGGTCATATCCCTTGTCGAATTTGCTTTATGGCCCATGTTCTGGCAGAGGATGTCTCCATCCTTCTCATGACTCAGGTAGGAGGGGAAAGGTTTATTCTGCCATCAAGCCACCTAGGATATTTTATATAAATGCCTATTATCTATAATAGGAGCTAAGTATACAACTCTGTTAGGTGCCAATAATATAATTCCTTAATAAGAAAAAAAAAGTGTATTACTCCATTAAACAAGTTTCTTTAGGACCTTGAAGGCCTGGCAAAATTATTTTTGAGCTTAGGAGATATGCTATAAAGCCAAGTCGCAAACATAAAGTAAATGCTAGTAAGTTTTCATATAGCCATATTTATAAACAAATTCACCCTATATATGTCAAATATCCATACTAAGGAAGTAATTTTATCCTAATTAAATACACTCTAGAATAATTTATATAATGATATTATGTATTTAAAGAGAAAAGCATGTCCCAAATCCAGCACTCTGATACAGCTGCCAGTTGGGCGTAGGTAGATATATATATATATATATGTATATATATACAAATATATAGTTATACTCAGTGAAATTAACAAGACCCAAAGGTGGTATTGTCTAGGAATAAAAGGGATTTTTTGTTGTTGTTCACAAAAGTAACTTGTCTAGCACCACACATCAGAAAAACACAAAAATAGCACACTCTAGTTCTAAACAGCTATGTCTAAAATAGATTATATAGTAAAACCGGTATTATACAGCAATATTGTGGATTTGATAAACAGATAAATATTTGCACTGAGTAGGCTGTTTATAATATAACATTTTCTTATCTATACAGAATGAAAGCCAAAAAGTTAACTGTATAGAGATGTGCAGAACAACATTAAATATGACTCAAAAGCAGGGACAGGTAAATTTGAAAGAAGAGTAAGAGAGAAAATGTTTACAGGCCATTACAAGTTCTTAAGTTAATAGTAAATAAGGAATCGATTGCTCAAGTTGAAGAAAGCAGTAAACAAGAGATTGCATTTACATGCAGATGTCTAAAATTTGTATTTTTTAAGTCTATGCACAAAGTCATTTGTTTTATTGCTTGACATTCAGTTATGGCTAGATTATTTAACCTATTTTTTTTTGTACTTTGGAAACAAGAATATTGTTAAAGGTGCCATAAAAATGGACAACATTGAAAACGGTTTGCAAATAAACCACCTAACACTGCAGTTCTTTATACATATTAAAAGCCTTGTCTGGGGTTTGTCATATGTTAAATATTATTTAAACTGGGAAAATATGTTGTAGCTTGAAGCCTCCCATTGGCCCAAACATCCAATACAAAAACACATCTCCACAAAAGGAGCAGGCAGACAATACAGGTACATTTACAGAAGCAGCCAGCTAATGTCCTAATGTTTAAAAATTTACCACTGTTTAATATGAGATTTAAAACTGTGTGGATAAGAAGAGAATTTTGGATTCAGGAAGATGTATACAGTACATACAGATTTTTTTTTGTGAAATCATTTTCACTATATTGCTCAAGAATTATCTGCATTTACATATGCAATCTGTTCAATGATAATCAAGTTCCTAGAAATAGTATTCATCCACATTAAAGTAATAATGTTGAAAAAGGAATCACACATGAACACTGGAGAGAATTTAGTTGTTCTTAGAGAACAACATAATGGCATGTGCAGCATGTCAAAGCTAATAGCAAGCTATCTTTCATTAGTTCTTAGAAGCATGAAAGAAAAAGAAGTGTGGTACTGCTAATGTGGCAAAGTACACTAAATGTAAACAGCAAACACAGATTTTCTAGGCATCTATTTAAAATGTTCATATTCACTTTCTCAATAAAAGACTCCATGTTATGTTGCATCACTGAAAAAGGCTGTTTCTATTTGGACTGAATATTCTGTCATTCATTTATAAATAAATGACTGAATATATTTATTGCTCTAAGTTCTGAGGGTTTGGTTGAACATGGAGATCCTCCCCGCCCATCTAGGATGGCTCCTTGGTATGAAGTCAGGCTTCTGGATTCTTATAAAAATTATTCTGGGAGCCTGACAACACTGATCTCACCTATACAAACAAACAAACAGACCCAGAAATGAAACCAGTTGCACAGTGGAGACATTGCTAGTCAGTCTTCTCATCTCTTAAAAATAAATAGTAATAGGAAGGTCTCTATAATAAAATCTGATGGAACCTCTTTAATATTTTGTTTATAGACAGGATGAAGACCTGTGTCATAGAATATTACCAATAGATCAAGATTAACTATTGCAATTGCGTTTCTGGGCACATTATTTGATCTATAAAGTTATTTTCATGGGGTGCCATATCATAACTTTATAAGAAGTGGGAATCACATGTTATATAAAAATGTCAGTAACGTGTGTGGGTATACACACGAATATACCAACACACGCACACACACACAGAGGAGAGATTTCTACCATGTTCCATATTATTATCAAAAGCAACATGGTAAAGGTATCCTTTTCATCTTATAGACATGGGAAGTTTTCCCACATTATGCTCCTCTGTTATAGAAAGAAAATATATAAATCTTCTTGTGAATGTGTATCCCAAGGTGAAAGAATCTGAGCCAACAGTTACACTGAACTTTTCTGACTTTATGGAAAATAATATGTGGGATATGGTAGCAAAACCGTAATTCAAAAATATAACATGTAACACTAAATGTTGGCTCAAGTTGCTGCTGTCATACAGGCAGGTTTTGTTTTGTCTTTAAACATTAGCTCTTGTAATGCATCAGCTCTAAACTACAATGTAGAAGAATTGTTTTACATGAAGGAATTTTTGGTTTGCTTCTAGAGGAGAACATATGATAACAATAGTTAATTGCTGGTATTTTTAAAACATATTGTATCTTTTACCTATATTGCTGTACTGTTACTGGTTTTTAAAATTTTTATCCTTAATATGTAGAATTTGAAAGAGTTTTTAACATATGATGCTATGTATATATTTTTTTCATGAGTATTTTAATTAGAGAAACGGTAATTGGAATATGCAAGGACTATACTTTGAATGATGCTCTTTGCTGGTACATTACCTATTAATTTATCTTTTGAACAAACTGGCATCACTTTGCTTTGGAAGTTATTCAGTGTTTTGAAACACAAGACTGAAGAGCACATCAAGTTCTGAACTCAACAAAATGAGATGAGAGTAAAGAGTTTACATACATGCAGTTCTATATAGTTCACTTGTGCCTTGGAGGAATAGTATTATCATTATTATTAATAATAAAAAACACAATTTGTCCCAGTAGTACTGGCCACCCTGTTTTAAGAGTTTTAGGAGATCCCTGAGCACATTGTTTCTGACTCTTAACCCCAACTCCAAAATGATAGGGCTTCTATCGTTGATATCAAGATGGATTGTCATTCACAGTAAGTCAATCATAAGGTGCTTATTTACCCTTGTTTTTCACCAATCAGCACAAAGAACTGTCAGAAAATAACTTTTTATTATTATCTTAAAATAATAGCATTGGAAGGACATATGATTTAAACAATCAATGTTTGAAACAGTGGCGTTAGGATTATTATCTGGCTGCCCCTCAACAATAACAAGTGATTCGATCGACATTCCTTAGCCAAAAACAAAAGGCAAAACAAAACAAAACAAAAAAACCCCACGAAACAAAAAAACCCCAAAAAACTGTACAAATATGTATTTTTCCCTGAGGGATCAAGGTACACCCGCAAGTGCTCTATGTACATATTGCACTAGAGAGGAATGAAGAACATGTGCAAAAAAGCAACAATGAGAGAAGCTTACATACTACTTAAACCTTTTCATGAAAGATACTACTAGGTTGTTTTGCATTTTGGAATGTCGGAACACAACGACTAGCTATTCCTTAGTCTAAAACTAAAAACACACATTTCTACTATGGCACATTCAATGAAATAAAAAGTTTTCCAAAGACAGATAGACAAATTCCATCAAGAAAATAATACAAAGTTTGTTTGTATTTTTTTTTTTAGAAAATTACATTACTTTCTTTCTTTGTTTCACATTACAAAATCTTTTTTTCTTTACACAAATCACATTTTATTGCAGGAATATTTCAAGTGCCATCAAATATTTATAGAAGGGTTAAAAAAATAGAAGTCTCTCTAAAGTGGTCCAGACAAGGCTTTGTATAGAATAAATCTTTTTTTTTTCCCATCTTCTAGTTTTGATTTAAGTATTTTGAATACATTTTCTTTTCCACTGACACTTAGTAGCCTAGAAGCGGTCCAACGCACACACATCATACACATGCAAATCACACACACACGCGCGCACACACACACTCCTTCCTCACCTGACCCTCAGCCCACCCCCATACGCTCACAGATAACTGGGTATCTACACTATAAAGAACAACCAAACTTAGAAGCAGTGCCTCAAGTCATGTTTTTCTTAAGTTAGAAAGGGTGAATTAGGATGCTGAAGACTTTTAAAAAAAATCCATAGCTTTAATACAAATTAAGATGCTGAACACTTAAAAAAAATCCATAGCTTTAACACAATTTGCAAACTGTCCAAAAAGCACTTTCATCTGTACTTTTGTTTGCATTGTGACCAAGGCCAGGTTTTTCACAATATAATAACCATTTGGACACCATTGAAACAGAAGGTATTCAGGCTTTGTACAAAAGCCTTATTTGCCTTATGTAAAAAAACTGTATAAAGGCATTGTAGCAGCAAGACTGACAGCAATGTGGTTCTAGTCCTCAAAAGACTACTGGATATTGAAGTTTAGGCAACTTTAATTAGAAAAACTATTAAGGATAACTGTTCTGATATCACCCAGGTATTTTACGTCATCACACAGGTGTTTTTCTAATAATGAAGAAAGGAAAATGCAGTTTTTCACATCCTTTTCTGAGATCCATTATTTTTTTTAAATCTGAATTTACTGCTTAACATTAGATCCCAACTTAGATCCAAATAGTAGTCAGTTGTTTCCTTGTTCCACAGAGCATGTCTCTGTCTACTATTTCATTCTACTCTGTCAATCATTAGACTTGGCTCTTAAGCTCCACCCCTGCTTTTCTTTCAGAAACACCTGGGAAGAAGCATCATGTTATCCTATCATGGTTTACCATAAAAGCAATGTCACCATGGCATGACTATTACTGAGGTTAGAGCATGAGTTTTCTTGTCTGTTTCTGTTTTGTTTTGTTTTGCATTAGGTATATGCAGAATCCTTACTGGGAAAAGGAATTTCTTTTAAGTTCAACATTATGTTCTCTCTCACCCTTGAGAAATTCAATTTGCTCTTATTTCACAAATGGACACTGGAATTAGGTTTAGTTGCTCTTTAATGCGCTAGTACCTGAGGCTGGTCATATTCAGAAAGCTTTGGTTAAAAAGAAGTTAATATACTTTAATAAAACCATCCCCAAATTTAGTGAATCTGAATGACAAAAAACAAAGCAAAACCAAAACAAAAAACAAAACCCAAACAAAAACAAAACACCATTTCCCCCCAAAGGAGGAACAACAGGAAAAAAAAAGGACGAATAAATAACTGAACTAAGCTTGGTACTCTTTTTAGAGTATAAATACTATTGATCTTTAAAGGAACTATGCTTACTTAAATTACAGATTTGATTTAACCCTTCTTGCCCCAATATAAATACTATATGCTGACAGGTAGCCTCTCTCTATAAACACATAAAATTTTACATGCCTGTAAGAAATTTAAAGGAATATTACTCTTGTCTTCTATTTATGGTTAAACCCTTATTATGTTTTTGAAAAAAAAAGTTGGATGTTATTTAGGCTTCATACACACATCTGTGTGAATAATACCTTCCCGTTCTCCAAGTCCCTCAGGAAACAAGTCAGAAAAGTCAGTGGAGTTAGAAACAGAGTGAAGTGCTCTGGGAAGCCCATGCTGGTAACACAGCATCATGTGAGAAGCTGCAATTCCTGTGGAAGATTCCGCAGGGACACCAGCGGCAGAGGAGACTATTTCTTGGACAGAAAGGGCTGTGTGGAAACTCCTACCTTAATATCCATGGGAGATGTTCCCTTTTCTGTACAAAATAGTCTTTGACCCGTAGTTTGAATCCCACTCTGGTGTGACTAAAATCATCGTCTAAATGCCTACATTCTCAAAAGGTCACTTGTTTTTAACATATGCATACCTGTTTATCAGACTATTCCTTTCCCCTTCCCCCACTAGGGATTATTAAAAAAAAAAAAACCCATGAAATTAAACAAAAATAACTCAGTATTTCTCACCTGAACACACCAGCCAAATAATCTTCTAAATATTTAATAAAATAAATTACAGTCCACAGTTTCCTAGTGAAGATAAATACAAGAGTAAATGTTTGCAGCTAGCATCGACTTCACTTTAAAGGCTTAAAGTATTTAATGTTTAAATAAGAGAAACTGGTTCAACATTGTATGCTCCCCTCACCCTCCTATCCATTGGTTTTCAAATATGGAGAGCAACATTCTCAAATTATAGCATCTATTGACAACAAGTCTAGAAGTAGTTCACTCTGAGATAAGCTCATAAGGTTCCTAGATTATACCAAGAACATAAACATTCACAAAGTAAATGCTTCATGTCCTCACATGGGGAGCGTGTGTTTGCTCCAGATATAATCTTTGGGTCCTTCTTATAATAAAAGCTAGATTCCAATAAATATTCTGGTTATTGATTTGTTCTCAAAGCCTAAGAGTTGCAAGTTGAGACCGAGTCCATATTTAACTACTGAATTGTGTAAAATGAGCTTCCCTCCCTCGCCTCCATGAGGTGGCATTTTAAAAAACTAAAAAAAATGAGCATGATGGTATATGTCCACAGCGCCAATCATTCCACTTTGTATGAAGCATAAACACATCTATCATTAAACTTACCAAAAAGCAAAGTATAATTTAGGGAGAGTTCCATTTCTAATTCCAAATTCACGTTAAAAAAAAAAAATTCCAACGTGGTGATTTCTAGATATGACCAGCCAGTATTTTAAAAGTAATTTTGTAAACAGCAGCATAAATACCTCCCGACGTACCTTCCAAGCCTTCTCAGTTAAACTTGTGTTTCTGGTGCACATGCGACACGACAGTGAACACGCTAGCATTTAATTTAAAGAAAAAGGTGCAAAATGAAAGTGCCTTATCAATTCAACAGGAAAAGCTACACCAGTAACTACATTTTATATTAATTAAAACAATATATAAACAATATCTCTTTTAGCTATATATAGTCTTCATGCCCATTTACCCTGTAATATATTATAATGCTATTGTTGCTACTGCTATGGACCCTTTTCATGCCATCCTGCAGACTGGCAATAATCGGTGAAAAAATAAAAACTTCCTTCATGAAACAAAGAGCCAGTTGTGCAAAGTAATGCCGCAACCTCCGCTATGCACACCAGTCACCGATTATTGCTGGACTCTCTGTTGTGACTGACAGATTGGTGACTCTGTAGAAAGTCTGTGGGCAGTGAGCTACAAGAAAAGGAAATCCTCTGACTTTAGTACCCTCCTTCTGTTGTAAACAGAGGTCAACGATCAAGAAGTCAACACAGAAAAAGGGTCCATATCTGTAGGCATAATGGAAATCATATGCATGAGAAAAACAAGTTCAACTTTTATTTGTTTTCATTGTTTCCCCTCCTTTGCCTGACCCCGATCACCAAAAGATGTGCAGTGTGTGGCGCTCCAGGTCTGTGCAGGGCCATATAAAGTGTCTCGGTTAATTTTTTTTGTTTTTCATGTTTGTACTTCAGACAATCTAGAAGTGCTTAGGTGATACATTTATCCATCAATTTGCATTGCTGGCTCAAATTCTGAAGTGAACAACTCCTTGTATAATGGAGGAAAATGAAGTCGCACAATGTCTGGGTATATTGCTTTAAATGCCATTAGCTTTTCTGTATGTCGTCCACATAAGGCTCTTAATGTAGACACCTTGCATATTAACTGTAAGGGGAAGAAAGGACACACTGTCAGGCAACAACAGGCATGAGCATCAAAGATCAGGGAATCTGAATGATCTTTACGACACTATTTATAATGGTCAAACACACTTAAAGCAACTTAAGCATCCAGTAGCAGAGGACTGGTAAAAATAAATGATGGCCAGGCGCAGTGGCTCACGCCTGTAATCCTTGCACTTTGCGAGGCCCAGGCAGGTGGACTGCCTGAGCTCAGGAGATCAAGACCAGCCTGGGCAACACGGTGAAACCCTATCT
This sequence comes from Plecturocebus donacophilus, assembly GCA_004027715.1. NCBI lineage: Eukaryota > Metazoa > Chordata > Mammalia > Primates > Pitheciidae > Plecturocebus > Plecturocebus donacophilus. Next base: position 43,339 of record PVKP010011001.1, read on the forward strand.
ACTAAAATGCAAAATATTAGCTGGGTGTGGCAGTGTGTGCCTGTAGTCCCAGCTACTCCTGAGGCTGAGGCAGGAGAACTGCTAGAACCTGGGAGGCAGAGGTTGCAGTGAGCCGAGATTGCACCACAACTCTAGCCTGGGCAACAGAACAAGACTCTGTCTCAAAAAAAATAAAAAATAAATGATGATACAGTCATGTCACAGAATGCCAAGTATACACTAAATATGATTTTCAAGCTGAATAATAACTAGAAAAGATGTTCATAAGTAAAAGTTGGCACAGCTTGTTAGTGGCTGACTCGAGACAGAACCCAAGGCTCTTGACTCCCCCTCCTACTCAAAGATGGTTCTGCTCTACTTCCTGAAACCCTGCCCTCCATCACTGTGCAAAAAGAAGAGGTCTGGTGACACAGAAGCGGGTGAGGGGCAGTGGTGGGGGGTGAGGGCACTGCAACTGGAGATGACAGCATCCCCTATACATTTTATGCAGAACTGGCACTAGTCAACTCCAATGATAAGTTTCTGTTCGATAAAGAGTTTTGTCTATAACAAAGCAATTCTGGGTCTGAGCACAAGAATAGACTCAGAAGGCCTGGATGGAGGTACTGCCATTGATCATTTACCAGCTGAAGGTAATGACACAATTTGCAAAATTGCTTTTAAATTTCAAAGCACCTCACAAAGGCAAACTGCTTATTATCTTAACACAGAATAACCTTCTCTAGGAAATGTTTTCACCAGGTCTTGGCCACATGCTAAGCGCTGTCATCAAAGACCCTAATGGTACCCTTGCATTTGGGTAAAATGGTGGAGAAGAGACTGAAGTTCCTGACAGGGTTCCTCCCTTCCACTTCCCATTCCTGCCCCATTTGCTCATTTAACAGGTGCAAAATCAAAAGCAAAACAGCAATTAACCCCCAGTTACCCATTTCTGACCTGACAGGTTCAAAATCAAAAGCAAAAACAGCAATTCATCCCCAGTTACCCCTTTCTGATATAACCTAGCTATTAGGAGAAAAAACAAGTGAACAAATAAACAAACAAGAAAACAAAACCAAAAACCTCTCATATCATCTCACACAATAAAACACATAAAATAAGAAAGAATAGGGCTGATTTTTCTAAGACCAAATACATACTACTAGCAATGGCACTGAAGGATATTAGCACATTTTTAAAAATTGGCATTACAATTATATTTTTATTGTGAAAGATAATGATTAGTGAAAATGAAACCTAATACAGAGTAGTGATGGGAAATTGATGAAAACGCAAAAGTCACTCACTGTTGATGACTAAGGAATTTAATGGAAGCAGAACTAATATTAGTATATATAGTCATTCTGATTAAGTCTTTTAGTCCTTTGTAACTTCCTTCTAAATTCAAAGATTCTAGGCTGGGCACAGTTTCTCACTCCTATAATCTCAGCAGAGGATGGAGGATCACTTGAGGCCAGCAGTTTGAGACCAGCCTGGGCAACACAAAAACTACAAAACTAATAAAAAAACTACAAAAACATCTCTACAAAAACTAATACAAAATAATTAGCCAAGTATGGTAGCACACGTGTCTGTAGTCTCAGCTACTGAGGAAGCTCAGACAGAAAGATCTTTTGAGACCAGAAGTTCAGTGTTGCAGACAGCTATGACTGTGCTACTGCACTCCAGCTGGGAGACAGAATAAGACCTTGTCTCTAAAAAACAAATAGATAAATAAATTCAAAGACTATTTTTCTAATTTATTTCAGTGCAGAATATTAACTCTACTTTATGTCCAACTTTGATGGAAGAGGAGAATTTCTAGAATGTAAGTTTTTTTCCCCTACATTGCCTTATTGTTGCAGGATACTTCATAATCAGTGATAATAAATATAATTAAGACTGAATAGTGGGTTTTCACTCAACAGAATTTTTTTGAAATGGAGATTATTTCTTTTTAGTAGCCTGTTGCTTTCTGATATTTTTGGGAATTGGTCATATGACTTAACATGACCATACTGGCAGCATAATTTGTGCCAAGGGATGATTCAGGCCATGCCTTTAGCTCTCACCTTTGTTAGTATTCCATCTTCTCGGTGATTCTTCTGTAGGACGTGCTGAAGAGCTAGCTGAATTTTCTGTTGCAGTTTTTCAATTTTTACCTTTTCTTGCAGCCATGAGCGATCTAAACATAAAAAAACGATATTCTTTAGCATTCCTCCCACATGGTGTCAGGATCCCCTTTCTCGGGATTCTTTTGATAGAGATAATTGAATCACAATGAATATTTACAGACTCAGAGGCCAGTTTCACTCTTTCAAAATTTCTCCTAATGGAGTGAAAAGAACAGGGTGTGAAACCTTTCTATTTTTACCAATACTTAGAGGAAGGAAGGATCCTCCCCTTCCAAAGGATAAACAATTAAATATGAGGCATACTCATATAATGCAAATGAAACCACCATGGCCCCTCAAGATTTTCAAATAATTACACTTGGAATGAAATATTCATTATCAATCCTGCTAGCTTTTTTGAAAAATATGAAAGTTTTCTTATAATCTTTGAGAACCAAAATTGTCAATAGAATTCCAAGTGACTTAAGCGTTGTTAATTGAGGATAAAGTCTTTACGTTTAAGTCTTCCAAATGGAAGGTAGTGACTAAGCAAAAGTGGTCATCCCCAAACATGCAGTGCTAGTTGAAAACACAGATTAAATTCAGATAATCTAGTGGATGACATCTAAGTGGATTTTAACAAAAAACAGGATGTCTCAAAAATCATGTTATCCTGGAGACATGTATTAAGAAAGGCAACCCTATTCTATGAAAGCATTTCTCTCGTATCAGGAGGTTAATTCTGGGCTGGGTTGTATTCAATTCTCATTTCTTTTCAGTTTATCTGAAAGGCATGATGTTTTCTTAAAAGAATATGTGTTTATACTGGAGGGAGAAGAGAGGGTATCATTTGAAGACTTAAAATTAGATTTAATAACGGTGGACACCTCTCTTAGTAGCTCCCACATATTTTATAGCTATTAAATGTATGCACATTGTAAAAATTCTTTATCTTAGACAATTCTAAAACCATTTTTATTTTTATTTGGTTATCTTACCTGCTGACATCAGTACGAATGCAGAAAATAATGCAATTTCATCTTCAGTCAGGTGCATAGAACATAAACTCTTTCCAAATTCAAACACAAAGCTAATAAAGTCTTCACAACCTGCCAAAATTAAAATAAAGACAGTTTAGAATTTTGGTTACCATCTTAAGAGAAAAACCTAGGTCTTAGGTTTTCCTAAGACCCATATGAGGTCTTAAGAGGAAAACATGGGGGAAGGTGAAGAGGGATCCAGTGGTTCAAGATTGGAAGGAATAGTAGTAACACATCTACAGTTTAACAGCTTAAAATCTTAAAAGAAAAATCTGTTTAGCCATCACCACCATTGCTATCACTTCTATCACATCACCATTACCACCGTCATCCTCATTCAAAATAATGAGACGGAACTTTTGCTGTGTGATGACCATGACAAGTATTGCTCTAAGATATTTCTTTGGGTTTCTTCTTATTTTACAACAGCTTTATGAAGGAGGGATTATTATTATTCCCATATAAGAGGTGAGGAAACTGAGACTTGGCAAGGAAAGTAATGCATCTGTGGTCACACAGGTAGAAAGGACAGCCTGAGAAGCAAAGCTAGGCTGCCTGATTTCAGAGCCTGCACTTAATAACCTATAGAGTCTCACAGCCATAAGCTAATAATAAATTAACTCATTTTTGTTTTCAACTCTAATTCATCTGAAACATCCTTAAAAATGTTAACAAATGACACATTCTGGTGGTAAAACTATTACAACTATTTACCAACATGAATACACAGAATGTGAAAGTCCCCTAAAATAATAATCCATTCCCCAAAAGACTGCTTAAGTTTGGTGTCTATTCCTTCAGATTTGTGTATTTTTGCAAATGTATATATTTAAATAACAATGTATTATATATATATATATCTTCTGTCATATAGCTTTTTAAAAATCTGTTTATCCATTCTTCTTAACTATATTCATTTTATTTAAATTACAGAAATCCAAAATTTATTATTACTATTATTTTGAGACAGAGTCTCACTCTGTCACCTAGGCTGCAGTGCAGTGGCATTATCTCGGCTCGCTTAAATCTCCACCTCCTGGTTTCAAATGATTCTTCTGCCTCAGCCTCCTGAGGAGCTCGGACTACAGGCGTGCACCACCACACCCAGCTAATTTGCTTATTTCTAGTAGAGACAGGCTTTCACCATGCTGGCCAGGCTGGTTTCAAATTCCTGACCTCAGGTGATCCACGCGCCTCGCTCTCCCAAAGTGCTGGGATTACAGGCATGAGCCACTGTGCCTGGCCCAAAATTATTTATTTATATATTATGTGTTATGTTTTCCCTTAGGTTTAACTTTTACTTCTTGGATATCTGCATTTCAGTCTCATTACTGGTTACTGTTTGAGGGGGACAGAACGGCAGAGCTTTTGCCCTTTGCTTAATTTTATGTCTCAACTCACATCCTAAAGGTTATCTGAATAATATACCACCAGCAAATCTGGTTTCTTCAAATCTGGAAGGGAACTGGAAGGAGATGCAATCTAAATCCCTTTGATTACCAACTAGATAAAATGAAACTCTAGGTCTTTATGTATAATGCAGACAAAAAACTTTTGAGCTATATGACTTTTCTACAGTGACTAACTAGAAAGTAAAATAGGTATAAAACTCCTTAATTTCTGTTTCTAAATAATCAGTTTTTATTTTGTCCAAGCAGATCTTTCACTCAACTCCCATCTTTTCCTATAGCCTCGATTTGAAGAAAAGCCACCTTTGTATCCCCTTACCTAAGGATTTGAAGACATCGGGGCTAGCATACTTCCCATCAAAGTACACGGTGTTGTTTTGAGAGTCAAAGGCACGGCACATTCTGATAAACACCACCTCTAGAGAACCTAGGCAGGGGCAGAAACGGTTCGGGTTATTCGATGCTAGTGAGTTTGTTTCTAAGGTGCTCAGGTAGAGACTCCTTCTGAGACAGCTTGGTGGGTGTCATGCGCAATTTAGCTAGTGGGTTCTCAGTCACATCAGCTGTCTATCCAAAAGGACAGAGTTTTCTATGTTGTTAAAGACCGTTGTGTTGAAGCTAAGGCCTGTTTACTTGAAGTGAGGATTGATTTATAAATTATTTCCTTAGCACTCTTCCTTCTTGCAATGTGGAGTCTCAGAGTTGCGAGGAAAATATTTATTCCTACATACTAAAACAAAGAATCAAACACAAGTATATCTTTCTGCGTTCTACATCCTTCTTCCTAACGACGTTATAAACTCTGAGGACTTGGAGTGTAGAAACAAAACACAGGTGATGGGAAAATGTGGGAATGAGGGCGTCCTTCAAATTAGTCTTTTCACCCAGAAGAGAAGCCAGGCAGGGGGAATGTTTCCTGCACATATCTCAAAACCTTTCAAAAGAACTCCGTTTCTGCTAAGGAAAACCTGAGCTATTATCAAAACTGCTCCCGGCACCTTCCTTACCCAGCATTTCTTTAATAAGTGGGTGAAAGCAGGTTAGGAAGAGATCTCAAAATTCACTTGCAAAGCACATACCTGCTTTTAGAAGCACAATTTGATCATTTTGACACAGTTCCATAAATCCATCAATGCGTTTGGCAAACTCCACCACATACTGTATAGCTTCTGTAATTTTGATGGCACACAACTGCCACATCACCTCCCGCTGCTGTTAAAGAGGGAAACATATTAACATCCTCCAGGAAGATGTTATGTTAGGTTTTGTAGCAGAAGCTGGAGAGTCATGAAAGCAAAGCATGCCATTGCTTTGGCCCTGGGCCATGAAGAGTGTCAAAGAAGGATCTTCCTTTTTTTCTTTCTTTTTTTTTTCATTGAGACAGAGTCTCGCTCTGTTGCCCAGGCTGGAGTGCAGTGGCATGATATCGGCTCACTGCAACCTCTGTCTCCCAGGTTCAAGTGATTCTCCTGCCTCAGCCTCCCGAGTAGCTGCGATTAAAGGCACACGCCACTACGACCAACTGATTTATGTATTTTTAGTAGAGATGAAGTTTCACCATGTTGGTCAGGCTGGTCTTGAACTCCTGACCTCAAGTGTCCGCCTGCCTGGGCCTCCCAAAGTGCTGGGATTACAGGCATGAGCCACCACACCCAGCCCGGATCATCATTTAAGCAATTATTTTGCCTTGGGAAATTTAACACGACTTTACTGTGGGAAAGGGAGAAAGGGGGAATTCGTTGAATTTATTGTGTACCTACTATGAGCTAGGTGCTTTATGACACCCTTGTCTTAATTCCCTCTCATAAGACTATTTTTCTGGCTGAGTGCAGTGGCTCACGCCTGTAAACCCAGCACTTTGGGAGGCCGACGCAGGGGAATCACTTGAGGTCAGGAGTTCAAGACCAGCCTGGCCAACATGGTAAAATCCGGTTTCTACTGAAAATACAAAAATTAGCCAGGTGTGCTGGCACACGCCTGCTACTTGGGAGGCTAGTTGGAGGCTGAGGCAGGAGAATCACTTGAACCTGGGAGGCGGAGGTTGCAGTGAGCCAAGATCACAGTTGCATGTGTCAGCCTGGCAACAGGACGAGACTCTGTCTCAAAACCAAACCAAACCAAACAAAAAAACTAGTAGATATGGGAGCTGGGATTTGAAACCAAGCATCGCTGACTCTAAAATCCCACTGCATACACCTTGTTGCTTCTTATTGTTTCCTTGCCTTTCCTTTGTAGCTCTGGCTGCTGGCATTACCCGCTACCTCAAAGGCAAACAAAGTAACGTGCTGCTATTTGTCAACACATCTGGTTAAATTCCTTTTATTTATGTACTCTGCAGTTCAGTTACAGAATGATCTGGATCAGTTTTGTTGCTAACTTGTTTCCCTAAGCTTAGTTTCAGACTGTTTCCACCAATATGAAGGGGTGGAAGAAACAGTGAATTAGGTGCCAGGAGTCAAGGTCTGGTCTTGATGTTTCACTCTCCAGACATGCCAACAGATGTTAGTTTTCCTCATATGTAAAATGGATTCACCTAAGTAATCTTGTTGATCTCAGTGTTTTATAGAAAAAGGCAAGTAGGGCACTATTTGTCAGCCTCGCATTGCTAGGTTCAGACTGGAGTTACGATCATAGCTTCTAAACTTTTTTTTTGTATATACAACTCCATGTCAACTTCCAGAAACATGAGGCTGAGATTATTTTACATGAACTTCCAGACGTTAAAATCTTCTATTGTGATATTGAGACAAATCTCAATTCATTTAGGCCTTTGGAAGCTGCTAAATCTAGTCTCCTGTTGACAACTGGAAGGAGACATGTATATACCTGTGAAGCACAATAGAAATTATTTGCTACTGCTGAAATTGTACACGCAGGCATCTCAGTAAAATGGCAAAGCTTCAAGTACATGAGCAGCTTTGGAAAAAAGATACTTAAACAGAAACCTGCTATCTGATGAGAGACACTCATTCTTTGGTCTGTTTGAACTCTTGAGCAAATTTCCTATACCTATACCCTTCCCAATATTGCCTCAATCCTAGGAGGAAAAAGTCCTCAGATAATACCTTGTTTTGATAGTTCTCAATTTCTTCCTGCAAAAAGGTCTGCCACGTTATCTGCTGGAGCTCTTCTCTCAAGTATTGGCAGGTTTCCAGATGCGATTTCGATATATTCTGTGCAAGGTGTTCTAAGGAGAAAACAGGAGATCACAAACATGAAAAGCCAAGTTCTTTGACTAAGTGGTGATTTAGTATTTGCTTTAAAAAGTTAACAAGCAGAAAGCAATGTGCTGTGCAGGTTTGGACGGTCTTTACACATTTAAACATGTAATTTGGAACCGCCTTGTATTTGGGAAGATGAAGGAGAATAGGGGCTCTGCAAAGCCAACATCTGAAGATAAGACTTGGTGACTTCAAAGACCCTCCTGACTTTGCTCTTGTTCTGTGCCTTTATACCAGCATCTAGGAATGAAAAAATATTGACCTAGATAGACATAGGAAATGATTGATGTGGTATTTCTTCTTGGCATTTTTATGAAGACACATCTGCCGCATAACATTGACCCGGGACGGATTATTCTTATTCTTGAAAAACTAGAAAATGACATTCTTCTATGGTGACAGCTAGGCATTTTCTTTTTTTTTTTTTTTCCTGAAAATTGCAGAACAAGCATTACTGAGGGCCTAGCACATAACTATGCATAGTGTAGTTGTTAAGACACAGATTCTGGAGCTAGGCCATTTGAGTCCGTATCTCAGCTCTTCTACTTCCTAGCTGTGTATCTAGGTTATGTTATTTAACCTCTTTTGTTTCGGTTTCCTCATGTGTAAAATGAGGGAAATGGTACCTATTTCATAGGGCTGCTGTGAGAATTAAATGAGTTGAGCCCTTAGAATGGGGAGGACTACTTAGAATGTACTACAGCATGTTAATTATTATTATAATTGAGAGCAAGGAGTTTGAAAATGTTAAAGATGTAGAGGCCAAAGAAGTTTTCTCTAGGTACTTGTAATCTGGTGAACACGTGTGAACACACTGGAAGGACAATTTAAGACATTTGATAATAAAGCATAAAGTTGAATTACAGCAGAAGAGAAAGAAAAAAGTAACTGAAGCTATGAGACAAGGAAGAGATTGGCTGGGTGCTGTGGCTCATGCCTGCAATCCCAGCACTTTGGGAGGCTGAGGTCAGGAGTTTGAGACCAGCCTGGCCAACCTGGTGAAACCCTGTCTCTATTAAAAATACAAAAAAAAAAAAAAAAAAAAAAATTAGCCGGGTGTGGTGGTGGGTGGTTATGATCCCAGCTACTAGAGAGGCTGAGACAGGAGAATCATTTGAAACTGGGAGGCAGAGATTGCAGTGAGCTGACATTGTGCCAATGCTCTCGAGCCTGGATGACAGAGTGAGATTCAGTCTCAAAGAAAAGAAAGTGATTAATGTTGGCTTGGTGGAATTAAGAGATGCTTCTTGGCGTAAGAGGAACTTTTGCATTGGACCCTGAAGGACAGATAGGATAGGCAAGCAGAGTCAGTGGCGTCAGGCGGTAGACCAGCTCCACACAAAAGGGAGGGTACATGAAGGAACAAATATGGGATTTATAGGGGAGAGGCAGACGTGATAAAGCGATAATGTCAAAACAGAAATATAGGTAGGTCAGGGCCTAAATCCCGAAGGATCTTGAATGTTAGGATTGAATTTTGGACTTGATATAACAAAAAGAATTAGCAAGATTCTTAGGAGGAGTCGTCATAATGAAAATTGTATCTGGGGGTCAGGGTGTGGTGGCTCATGCCTGTACTCCCAGGACCTTGGGAGGCTTAGGCAGGTGGATCACCTGGGGTCAGGAACTTGACACCAGCCTGGCCAACATGGTGAAATCCCATCTCTACTGAAAATATAAAAATTAGCTGGGCGTGGTGGTGGGCACTTGTAATCCCAGCTACTCGGGAGGCTGAGGCAGGAGAATCGCTTGAACCTGGGAGGCGGAGGTTGCAGTGAGCCCAGATTGCACCACTGCACTCCAGCCTTGGCAGTAGAGCAAGACTCTATCAGAAAGAAAAGAAGAAGAGAACAGAAGAGAAGAAAGAGAGGGAGGGAGGGAGGGAAGGAGGAAGGAAGGAAATTCTATCTGGGGAAATGGAACAAGCAGTTCTGTGCTTGGTGGACTGGAGCACAGCGAGGCCTAGGTAGAAGGATCACATAGAAGGCTGCAAGAATCTAGATTCCAGGAACTAACAATTCGGAGCAGCTTAGTAGTAATTGTTCTGGAAGTATTTTATGATTAAAGAAGTATTTTTAAAAAGAACTAACGAAACACCATGAATATAAAAGCATATCAGAAAATGATCCCTCTCCCTAGCGTTTTGAGTATAGAATAGGCAAGCCATTTGAAAAGAATGGTGCTGAATGCACACCTGGCAACACTAGACGGAGTGTCTATTTGTTTGGAAATGTGTTACTGCTTTCCTCAAACAGAAGCAGACTTGTTTATGAGAAAACAGAGCAGGTTCACCTAAATGGAGCTTGAAACCGGAATCTCCTTAGAGACACTGAAACATAATAAACCTGAACGGCCCTACTTGGCAACACGGACACTAAAACAGCATGTATAAACAACATAAAAAATAAAACATAAATAAAAGAACAAATGGAAAGAATGAGGAACGAGAGTGATAGGGAGAAGCCAGTAAATTATGTGTCTTAGAATCAATGATGCTTGCAAAGAGGGGAGTAAAGACAAAAATAATGGGGAGTCAGAAATGAGAAAATACATACATAAGGTAGTGAACTACCTCTTTTGGAAAGAACTCTCATATGTAAGATCGTTTGTAGAATTTAAACCAATTTTTGCTGATAAAAAAAATGATGAATCTTCACGGGGAATCAGGGGGGATGTTGTGGAGTGAAGGATAAGAAGAGGCTCATATCATTTCCTTCCAGGTTATGCGTGCCTCATTTCTAGTTAATAAGATGCTTCGCACCTTGTGGTTTCACTTTGTGTTAAGAAACTGTGGCCACTTATCCCTACCTATTTTAAACAGCCAGTAAGAAGTGACACAACAAATCATGCAATGTACGTGACAGACCAGTAGAGGGCAGTGGTTGCATTCCCACCGTCTGCTCACCAACTGCCTTTGATTCCAATTCACAGTCGAATTGGCAAGGGTAAGATTTTAGACACTTTGCTATTTTTAAACCTGCATTTCAGCAAAGGGGAGTACGGTTCATGCTGAATAAAAGTCGAGAATTTAAGCGTGGTCTCTCAGAGAAAGTCTAGAGTAGTGAAATACCTTGGGCTAGGAGTTAGGAGACCTGGCTTCTGTCTGAGCTCAGCAGATAGTCTATCTACCTCACTCTGTGACTGGGGCAAGTCACGTGCCCCAACCACGATTGCTTCAGCAATGCAGCCAACGCCTTGACACTGCAGATGGGAAGTCCTGGCTTCTGAGTTAGTCACAGATTTTCATAATGGGAAGGAACTTTAGACACCATCTGGTCCAAACTATCCTTGTTTAACAAATAATAATGACATGAATAATTATAACAGTTAACACGTACAGCATTTACTATGTGCCAGCCCCACATAATTTGTGTCTATCCTAAATATGTATGTTTTCTCATTTAATCCTTGTAACAACCCCAGGAGAAAGGTACTACTATTATCTCCATTTCACAGATGAGGAAACTGAACCACAGTGAGGTCAAGTGACTTCTTCAAGGTGTCACAGTTGGCAAGTGGCAGAGCCATGATTCAGACACAGACCTTTATATTCCAGGAGTAGAGAAACTACAGCTCACAGATGTTACTTACGTGACTTATACTGGACTGTACTACTTACATTAATGCTAGGACCACAACCCATATGAGCAGATTTCTTGTCTCATGCTTTGCCCAATATATCAGTCATCTCTCCTGTGCAAAGCTTTGATATCAATTATAGTAACAAACATAATTTGCACTTAAAAAAAATCTAGGTTGTTTATTGGGAATGTATAATGCAGATACTAATTGTACATCATGAGCAGAATTTCCTTGGATGAAGGATGAAGACATATTTTCCACTAAAAGGAATAGGTTGTGCATACTACTCTTGAAAGAAAGAATTGGACTTAGGATGTGTTGGTTTATAATTTATTTTCCCATTATACAAGTAGTTTCATTTAAAATTCAGTGACAAAGTTTAGCCTAAAATGAAGTCAAGAGTCTTAGTTAAAGAGACAGCAGGGCTTACGCCCCAAAAGAAACATGTGAGAAATTTAAGTAGCTTTGGAGAAGCAGCAGTGAGACTTGGGCCACTTTCATGAAACTCTTAGCTCCCTGAAACACTTTGCAGGTATAAATGGGATAATAAGAGAATTAGAGCCCAATTATATCCTTTCCAGATAAATAGTTTAGTTTTGGGTTTGGGACTTCTCCTACTGATGATCTCATTTAATTTATCTTGGAAAATGCCACACCACCTGTGACAAATCCCTAATTTAAAAGCACACAGAGCCAGGGTGAGGACACAGGGCTCCCGGACTGCACTGGAAAGTGAGCCCATGCAAGAGGAAGCTGACTTGTCTGGGAGTCTCAGGGAATCAGCTCAGCCATTTCGGGTCCCACTTTGGCATCAGTGCATGTTTTTTTTTAGCCAAAGTGCCGTGTTCAAGGGCAACGCTTTGCCTAAGGCCTGTGGATTTATTTCAGGATTGAACATTTGACAAGCAAACAGGACAGAGTCACTAGTATTTATGGTAAGGTGGAAGCAAACATAAAGTGAGTCGGGTCATTTTTCATGGTATCATGTCAGCTTTCAATCAAATCCTTATTCGTTTCTGAAAATTTCACTTTCATTACAGTTCTGCTTAAGGCTCAGGCAACCAAGATTTCGTGACGAAAATGGAAGGTTTTTGTTCTAGTTCAAGAAAAAAAAAAAAAAAACAACCTACCTCTGCTCAGCTTGGCTTCTAGTTCAGAGGTTTCTCTGTTAATCAAAAGAGCTGCAATACACCTTTTACTGCTGTTCAGTGGTTAAAGACCAGGCTTAAAATGTCCCTGCTCTTGAGGATTTAAATTTAGACCCATAAAGAGATGCTTGTGTAAAAACCATAAAGAACATTCAATTTGTTCTATTTGGAGAAAGATTTTACTGGAAATATAAATTTTCACTTAAAAAATGTTTTATGGGATACAGAGGTAGAGAAACCATCTAAAGAACACAGCCATTATTTCTGTGAACTGAGGATTCCTGTGCTCAGTCTGAACCTGCTGGTTCTTTTCCATCTGAAGTCTTCACTCTCTCCTCATATTAACTTAGTCTTCTCTACAGCAACTAATTGAAATATCCCAAAGGATTATAACCTTGTGTGAGGAATCACCAGGAGGAGCAGATCAAATTCAAAAACTACAAAGGTTCTTATTAAAGTTTTTCTAATAATAGTGCTGTACTTAAAAATCGATTAAATATAGCAGAGGATGTTAACACAACTTCCTTGAAATGGAAAGTTGCCCGCTGTCTGTGTTATCAACATTCTAGGTCATACCTCCCAAGAAGCAGTCATGTCCCGGCAATAAGAAAAGGACAGTTTTTTTTTTTTTTTTTTTTTTTTTTTTGCATAGTGAACCTTAAACATCGATTTTGTCACCAATATCCATTATCAGAGCATTTTGGTAAATAAAGAAGCTAATTTCTGTTGAATATTTATAGCATATATCAGAGTTGCAAAACTTAGATGCCTATGGGGGCTGTGCAGATGATATAATGGTAGGGGTGGGGTGGGCCATTAAAAGCTGTAAGCCTCTGACCTGGCTGCTGCCAGTTGGCTGGTGACCTTCATAAATGTTGACCCAGTGTAAACAGATCATTTTTCCCCTCCCACAAGAAGCTTAAAAAGCTGAACTTTTGGGTGTAATTATCCAAATTTAAATATTAGCAACTGATTCAAAAATTTTAAAACTCTGCACTGGTCAAAAAAATAAATAAATATGTCTATGGGCCAAGTTCGGTTTGTGGACTGCCATTTTTTTGGGTTCACCTTAGATATAAAGCAGTCCCTGGTATATAACTAAAGTAAACCACTAACGAAGTTAATGTGGCCATTCCCTGAGGTTACAGTTTCCTGCAGAATTCAAAGACTGTGGACGTCGGTTTTATCCCATTTCGGATGCCGAGAGGTCAAGGTGTGTACTGGGGAAACCATGGGAAACACCAGAGGGTGACAAGCAAGGGGGCGAGGCGGAAAATGAAGGGGCCCAAATGGCAAACGTGAGTTGCATCATTTAAATAACAGAACTCATGAGAGGAAAGTCAGACATACCCCCTTTACTTCAAAGGGCATGAAAGAGCATCCCAGTGGAAGCATGCAAGCCGTTACCTAATTCTGCCATGGACACAGTTGGGGAAGTCTCTCCATTGGTGAACGAACAGTAGGGAAAGAAGCCTGATGCTGGTGTGTAGTCACATATGGGTTCTGGTTTGATTCCATTGATATCAAGACCTGACTGGTCTGGGGAAGGCTGTATGTCCAGGTAGAAGCTGCTGACGGCAGAGTCTGCCTTGCTCCCCTCAGGGGTGTGCCCGTCCATGTAGTTGCTGAGGTCGTCGTGAAGCTCCGTCAGCCCGTTGGCCGAGATGCTGTAGGTGGGCGTCAGCGGCTCTGCCTCTCCGGGCTGCTGCTGGTGGTCGCGCTGCTGCTGCTGCAACCGGTGTTTCTGCACCTCTGCATACAGGCTGTCTCTCTGCTTTTTCGACATTCGGCCAAATTTTACAGCTGGAAGAAAAAAGCCAGAGCATAGCATAGACAATGCGCTTTTCTTCCATATTCTCTCCTGCGTGCTTTGGGGTTTCCTCTGAAGTCCCAGACCATCTCAATCCGAAACTGCATGACCACTAAACGGGGACATAGCCAGAGGTGAAAAGGGTTCCAACCCACACAGGCTCGCTCCAGCACCCAGGAGCAAACACAAATCGCAGAGAAGCGAATGTTTCAGAACCGAGACCAGGTACAGGTAGGAGAGGTCCAGAAATGCCACCTCTGTTTTCCTGCTGTCGCACCCCTCCATACCCACTGGGCCCGACGGATAACAAAACTTAGTGGACTTGTTCACTCTCCACCCGTGCAGCTGCCTTAGGCTACCTGTTTCTCTCTCACGTTCAGACCAAGGCGCAGGGATGCAAAGATTCACAGGGTTCCTAAGGGAATAAGCGGTCAGACCTCAGCATTCATTCAGTTCACCATCCTGTATGCTCCAAGAGGTACTTCCTGATAAATGGCCACCTCTGCAGCTTCATTGTGACGTGTAAATGAACTGGATGAAGCCTTTGTAATTCTTTGACTTCTATCAGAGTACCTGATCTAAGAAGTCCCCTCCTCCACTCACGGGTCATGGCAAGCCCCGTGGAACCCTGAGAACCATCTTTATTTTTTTTTAATTTATTTAGAGACAGAGGTGTGAACATGGCTCACTGCAGCCTCAACCTCCTGGGTTCAAGTGATCCTCCTATCTCGGCCTCCTAAGCAGCTGGGACCGCAGGTGCACACCACCACACCCGGCTAATTTTTTCATTTTTGTAGGGATGCGGTTTCACTATGTTGCCCTGGCTGGTCTGGAACTCCAGGGTTCAAGCAGTCCTCCAGTCTCATCCTCCCAAAGTGCTGGGATTACAAGCATGAGCTACCACACCTAGCCAGACCCATCTTTAAACAACACTTTCTGCTGTTCTAATTTGGCCTCAAGTAGTCACAGCATCAGGATTTGGAAAGGACAAATATGGTATTATAATATGAGATCCTTATAATACATAATCCTTGTTGGGCAGATCTGTTTGTAATGCTTCTCTTTGGGATATGTCCCCATATTTAAAGTGGGGCAATCACTATAGTAACTTTCCAGTTCATTCAGAGTATCAAATGACTTCTCATGAAACACCAAGATAATTGAAAAAAAAAAAGCAAAACTATGATTTCTTGGTCTGAATTCTTTCATGAACTCATTTATTTCTCAGCTAGACTCAGCCTTTGCTGGAGGGACTTAGTTATCCTAACTGTGGTTAAATTTTTAGCTGATGGGGTGGATCAATTCATCCATTTGACTATCATTGTATTTCTAAGACTCTAGGGCAGGAGGCAGGATAGATGGACACAAAACTGGGAACAAAGGCTCCCACAGTGGCAAGGTGGTGAATTATTTTCTTGCCAAAGAGGATGCAGTCTTTGTTCACAGACGAAACAAGTGAGCTGGAATACTGGTCACTTTCCAGTTTCCACAACTCAGATAACAAACTTGAGTGGGGCTGCTCAGGCAGCAACTGGGCTGATGTGGGCTCTGAATTTCAGAACCATTATTATAAGCCTCCAGAATTCATTCTATACCTACAACAACTTGTGCTATTTCTTATATGCAAAACTTTCAGAAGGCATACTGAAAGTGCTTAATTTTTTTGTAAAAAATTTTCTAGGACATCCAAGTGGGTTAATATCCGCAGGTGAAACTCTTTCTGCTATGACTCCACAATGATGATTTAACTTTTGTCTTAATATTAACAACAGTAATAATATCATCCTGTAAGTGAAAGAGAGGGACCAGCTCTTCAGAAAATACACACACAACTTGTGATTTAACTTACAAATTGATGAGATAGACATAATTTTATCAGTTTAGTATCATCGGAAAATGAAATCTACAGAGTTGCATGCCACAGGAATTTCTGAGAATAGAGTGGAAGCTCTGAGATTTGTATCTTCCAGTGACAAATGCTTCACTTTTGTAGTGGTGCACAGAGTGGCCTCTTAGAATATGCAGGAACAAAAGTGAACTTGTGCCTATGTGGGTCTACAGGCGCTAAGAACATCAGATTATGGGGAAGGCAGACTGTTGGAAAGCCTGCTCTGCATTCTGAAGTATTTTTCCACAGGCTGAAATTCCACTGGAGGAGACATTTTCCTTCAAAGGGATCTCTTAGGAGAGCCAGCTGGTATATTTGGAAAAATCCTTAAAATGGACCCGCTGTGCTTTCTGCCCAGTTTCCACGTGTAAGCATAACTGTCTTGAAATCTGGTGTTGATTATTCAGTGCACTTAAGATAGTTTTCTAGGGAGATGTTGAAATGTTTTGTACTCGAATGGTAGACAGCCTCTATTCCTTAAAGTAGCTTCTTTTAATGAAAAGAACGCTTGTCATTGAGCCATGCTTTGCACTATTTTCACACATTCTGTATGTACAAATATTTGGCTTTGGCATGTGATTCAAAATATCCAGTTAGCATAAAAGCGGCTTCACCCCAGTCTCCGATACACTTACTAGTGTAAAGCAAGTAACAATTCTGGTTCAGGTTTCCTACAGGGGACAATGCCTAGAGGAGGCATCTTTATTAAGGCCCTCAGATGACACTTAGCATTCATCCATCGACCCACCTATAAAGGCTGAAATACCAAAAATCTGAAGGTGTCCTGACCACAAGACACTTCTCCTTTACCCCACCCTACCCATCAGCAAGCCCACTGACTCTGAGGATGAGGAGGAGGAGGCAGTTGCTGTGAGTTCCATAAAGCTGCCAGAAGAGCATGGGGGGCAGTAAGGTGGAAGAATGATAAGGGGGCAGGAGGGGCAGCTATTGGCAGATCTGAGTCCAGGTTTTAGGAGGCACTTTCACAACCCCACGCAACTGTACAGCTCAAGCTGTGAGAGCTCACCATCTCGAGACATCCCTACGGCAAGGCATTTCTGTAATCGACAGTGTTGGCAGCGGTTTCTACTGGTTCGATCAATCAAACAGTTCTTCTGACGAGGACAGGAGTAGGTGGCATTGCTTTGCTGACTTCTCCTGAAAAAGCCCTGTGATTCAGTTATAAAATATAAAACAGGTTAGTGTCAGTATGAATGAGCGGAATGAAACTAAAGGCAGGATGCTAAGCACTGAGCAACATTAATATTTAATGGAGAATTAAAGTTGTAGAAGAATCATCCAGGAGACCATTAATGAAATTAAAGTCACTTCATTTTCCTTGAGTAAAATTGATCCCCAGAGCCTAATCCTCCATCCCTTATACATGCAAAACTTTCTTTAACTTCTACAGAAAGTTGCCCATGTAAAACGCACAGGACCTGGTCCTTGTTTGTGCCTTCTGATGATCAAAGGCAATGTGCCTGATGGAATGATACAAAAGGACTTACCTTTAGCCTTTATTTCTAATAGATTTTTTTTTGTAAAAGAAACACAGAACACTTTCCTGGAATATCCAAATTAAGGGAAATGCAGCCACACCATAATCTAAGGCCCTGTGAACCTGGTACAACATGGTAATCCCTACTAGCCCACTTCAACACATGGCCCTTTAGGCGTTTCTCAATCCCTAAGTCTGAACCTACTGTTGCAAGCGTAAGAGAATGCTTGGATGGATGATTTTGACAGATCAGTCAGAGTGGAAATACACCCTCATCCCTGACAGTTTAGAAAGGCCACATGTTCAGAATCATGGCCTTTAAGATTTAACAAATCCAATCTGATGCTCATCAAGTTTCTCTCATGTGTCAAGCACTGTTTTGGAAATGAGAGGGAATACAAAGATGTATAAAGAGCTACTGACCTCAATACTTTAATTGTGTTATTATTATTATTATTGCTAACTTCCTGAGCTGTTTTCTTAGCTGATTAATTTTCACTGTCTATTCTTAAAGTGTCATGTTTTCCTTTAGTGATGTTTTAACCGCAACACAAAAGCTTTACTATGTAGTATTTTCATTCTTATTCAGTGAAAAACATCTTCTAATTTTCAGTAATTTCTTCTTTAGCCCAGATTGTGATTTAGAAGCATATTTCTGCCTTTCCAAACACATGGGGGCTTTTTTCAGGGGAGGGAGCAGGATCTTGCTCTGTCACCAGGACTCCTGGGCTCAAGCCATCCTCCCGCCTCAGCCTCCTAAGTAGCTGGGACTACGGGTGCACACCACCATGCCTGGCTAGTTTATATATATATATTTTTAGTCGAGATGGGGGTCTCACTGTATTGTCCAGGCCGGTCTTGAACTCCCGGCCTTAGGTGATTCTACGGCCTTAGCTTCCCGAAGTCTTGGGATTACAGGCATGAGCCACCTTGTTATCTTTTTATTGCTGATTTATCTTTCAGTGGTTTTGCAAGCTAGGGATGTATGCAGAAAAAAAATAAGTAGAGTCATTTTTATGAAGCAAAGCCATGAAGGGTACAAGAGTATTATTATCTTCAAACGTTAATGGTGAAGATAGATGACCCCAATGAAGGTGATACTGGCGGGAAGAGGTAAAATCCTAAAGAATTAACAGAGTGGTAGGCAAACTGGTAAGGGTGCTCTTCCATCAAAAAGAGTTTTCTGAAGGTCATCTTGGTAGTTTTATCAACAATTTTTAAAAAGCCCACCTACTGAGCCAACCTTCTAAGGAATACACCTTAAAGAAATATTAAGAATGATACAAAGATTTTTGTATAAGGGCTTTTTTCACAGGACTGTATATTATATAAAAAATGGAGAAAGATCTTAACTGTCCAACATTACCGAAATAAGAGTCGTACTATACATTCATACAATGGAATTCAGCAACCACTACAAGTGGTATTTCAGAAATACAATTATTGATGTTAAAAACGTGATACAAATAAACCATTGATTTTTTTTTAAAGCAACTAAAGAGCTGAACATAATATAATCCAATATTTTGGGGAAAAAAGGGTACCCGTATATTTACTATAAAAGCAGCTTTGGAAAATTATGCCCCAAATTGTTGGCAGTAGTTGGTAGGGCCAATCAGATTTTAATTTTCTTTTTGTTCATCTGTGCTCTTTTTTTTTTTTTTCTACAATAGGCAGGTAGGAAGGCATGTGGGTGACTTGAGAAGGAGAAGGGCGCCTGGCTTCCTTTGGAATGGCTGGGGGCCTTTGTAGACCAAGTGGATGTATATGACCTCAGTTTCCAGTTCTTTGGAAAACCCAGCCTGGGATGGGCCAGGGCAAGACCCTGGCTTCTCACTCC